>PVLD010005207.1:0-114890 GCA_004027595.1 Dinomys branickii
GAGTATGGACTCCAGTTTTGTCCACTTGCCTACAAAGTTCCCAAAATTGTCTTTCTTTATAGCTGAATAATATTCCATTGTATAAAAATGCCACAATTTTTTAATCCAGTCTTCTGTGGATGGGCACTTGGGTTGCTTCCACATTTTAGCTATTACAAATTGTGCTGCTATAAACATGGGTGCACATATATCAGAGTAAAAGATACTCTTTTATTATAAAATGTTCACTTGATAGTCATCACCATCCTAATTTTTGGTCTTATGAGCTGTCACATTTGGAAAATTGAATACAAGTTGAATTTTTGCAAAATTGATTCTATGTTAATGCCACTGTGTTTGCTAGTTAAGCGAACTTAACAATGAATCTTTCAGAAAAGAGACCACTGCCCCACTGTATAGTGGAATAGTAAAGGCATCTCTGCCCCAAGCTCTCCTGCTTGCTAAGAGTGCAAATATAATGTTTTCTTCAAAGCAACACCAATTCCAATCACAGGTAAAAGACTGGATGGCTAAAAAAATGCTCTGTCCCTCTTCTTTCCGATTAGCATTTAGGACTACAAGGATTACCCAAATACGGTAGCCACGCGAGGTGAGGAGAGCCTTTAGTTTACCATCTGCATTGCATGTCCCCTTTATTCTAAGACCTAAATTGCAAGGAAGCAGGGATTTCATCTTATAAATCTACATTCCCCAACAAATGTTTGTTGGACTGACACAGTTTGTTCAGTCAAAACAATGCTTCATCTTATTATATGGTGCACTCTTGCAGAATGCATTTTGATTTACTTAAACAACTGTTTAAATTTATCACTTTTTTTTTTTTTTTTTTTTGGCAGTACTGGGGATCGAACTCAGGACCCTGCGCTTGCTAGGCAGATGCTTATTCCACTGAGCTATATCCCCAGCCCTTGATTTACTTATAGGAAACTAAAATTAATGTTGAATTTAAAATACAATGAAGCATTCCAACAAGGAGAGTTAATGATGAAACTTTCAAGTATATCAATAGCAATAAAAACTCTCTGTTTTTACAATTCTAAATTTTATAACTACAAGTATTACAATTCAAACTGTTCTATGTAATGTCATTCCCATAGCAACATACCTGTAGATGCAATGGGAAAGTGAAGTTTTCAGGACTCAACATAATCTGTTTTGAGGATTAGAATATTTTGTTCCTAATACAGTGAGCAATGCTTCAGTACTATATTTGGACCATCTGTATATAGTCTAAATGCCAATCTGGAAGGAATGGAGCACATTTTAGCCATCCAATCTTTTACCTGTGGTTGGGATGGGTGTTACTTTGAAGAAAATGTTACATTTGTATACCTACCAAGCAGGTAAGCTTGGGACAGAGGTACCTTTGAAGCAGAGCAAATGCTGAATTCAGAAGTCATTTCAACTGCAAACACTGTGTAAGCCTTTAATTAGTTTAAACATGTTTTCTTAAATTGTGATTAGTAATTAAAAGATTTAAGTCTATTTAGCCCACTAATCTTCATATATAATACTGAACAAACTAAATTTCAGGAGGACAACTTCACTTAAGAAGTCTATAGAGTACACACAATGTAGAGTGCTTTGAGATGCCAACAAAGTCCAAGATATTGATAGAAATGATATGCCTACAAAATTGTAATGCCTTTGAAATTTATCTCAGGTCAAATAATTTGGGAACAGGTTTCTTGTAGTAATAAAAACAATCAAATTACCATCTAAAAATTAAGAGAACTTCTATTCATGAATTTTCTAACAAACATGCTAAAATGTTGACAATACAGAGCTTTCTTTCTTTCTTTGGTGCTCCTCATCCCCTAAGTGCTGGAGCATCTGGTATTCCCTGGCCTTCTCCCCTGAGAGAGACCAGAAGCCTCCCATGTGAGAGGTGATTGCCCATCTGCATACCTAGAGAAAATAAGTGAGACAGAAGGCCAGTGAGACAAGTTGGGAAGAACAGGCTGTGCTAAGTTTCCCCTCAGGTGAGTACACTTCATACTTTGGACCCTATCGTACTTTCCCATGACTTTTCACTTTTTTTCAAAACCAATATAAACATTTCAGATTTAACTATTTCCCCAAGTACTAATTTCCTTATGAAGGTCCTCACGTCACATAAAATTTATATTAAATAAATATGTGTGTTTTTCTCTTGTTAATTTGTTTTTTATTACAGACGTTCCAGTCAATAACATAGCAACATAGAAGGAAAACATTTTCTTCTCTGCAAAAGCAGGAGTGAAGAATGATTTTTCTCCAACTCAAGAATACCAAGCACAGAAGTAGAGGAATCTGCATTGGCCTCTTTTGACATTCTATGAGTTTAAAAGATAACAGTGCTGATGGTGTAACAAGGAGGAATGTAAAAAGTAATTGTCTACCCATTTGGTTCAAATTTATTTTAAAAAGGGAATGGTTAACGATGTGCTGTTAAAGATTACAAAAAAAAAAAAAAATATTGAAAGGTATCAAACTACAGGACTGTTTCCCAAAGAGGACTTCATCCTAAACATGCTCCTGAGATCAGGCTCTGACCATTGGGAGGGAGGTGTGGTAGGTGATTCGATCACTCTCCAGTAATAGGGAAGAGGAGCTCAATGGAAAAAAAAGTATCACACATGCATAAGGCATTACAAAGAAAGGGTCTGATCAAGGCAAAAGTACTTTCCACATTGTCTTAGTTACTTTTCACTCATTGCTGGGACAAAATACTCAACACCCAAAGCTAAGGAAGGAAAGGTTTATTTAGCTCACAGTTTGTAAAGGTTTCAGTCCAGAATTAGCTGGCTCCAAAGCAGGGTGCCGTGGCAGAGGGGCAATGGTTTAAGGTGGCAGAAGACAGCAAAAGCAACAAGAGCAAAAAAGGGAAGAGCAATCCTCCTTCCTCCCTTATACTGTATGTAGGTCACCCACCCTAGGTCTTTTGCACTCACAGCATCTCTGGGCCCTCCTCTTGTACAGGATGAGGGGTTTTACACGAAGTGAGGACATCAGCACGCTACTCAGTTGAGCTGGATATGCTGTAACTCTGTTTCCAGAGGTGAGGGCATGAGAAGAAGAGGTCCAGGTTGAACAAGCTGTGTTTGAAAAGCCCTTCCTCCATGACTTCATGAAACTTTGGGGAACATCCAGGCTCAAACCATAACATACATTTTACAAATACTAGTGAATCAGAAGAGTTAAGGGTATTAAGGAAGTGAATGTCTTTGATAACATCTACTTGGTGTGTTTCCAGATTAGAAAAATCTATTCATAACGATCAGAAATAACACTAGACATATCTTTACACTTGATCTTATCAAAAGGCCAAGAAGCGATAAACATATCTTTAAATGATACTTTAAAATTTGTGAACAGAGAAAAGCTGATTTATGAATTTTATGATAAGTGAAATCACATTTATATCCTTTTAAAAAACATGGGAATTGTTGGAAAGATAGCAGCAAGAACAGCAAAAATGTGTATAGGTAGGAGGGGCAGAGGAAGGGGCAGGAAATGGGAAAAAAGTTGAAGTGAGATAAAACAGTGAAAGTAGAGCTTTTTTAGATGGCAAGGGGACGAAGAGAAAGGCGCGGGGGGGGTGGAGCATGGCAAAAAGAAGAAGACAGGGGAGGGGGATAAGGAGGGAGGAGGAGGAGGAAAGGAGGAAGAGGACGATGAAGGAGAGGAGGAGAAGGAGGAGGAGGGGGAGAAGGAGGAGGACAAGGAAAGGAAGAAGAATCAAGATATATTATGTACATGTACCAACTTCCCACAATAAATGTAATCATTATCTACTGAAAACACGTACTAGTTTAAAAAAAAACTTGCACTGGTGCACTTCACAATGAAGAGAAGCGCTTCCAAATATATTGCCTTGATTGATTGATTACCACTCTAAATATGGAGTACTTAACATTTCTGTTTTACAGAAAAGGACATTGAGGTCTTGAAGAGATTGCTGGTAGTAGTTTTTCATAAAGACATCTGTCATTAAAAAATACTGGGTGGAGGGAATCCTGGGGATGGAACCCAGAGTCTTTTCCCTGAGCTTTATCGCCAGCTCTCTCTTTTATTTTTTCTTTTCTTTTCTTTTCTTTTCTTTTCTTTTCTTTTCTTTTCTTTTCTTTTCTTTTCTCTTTTCTTTTCTTTTTCTTCTTTTTCCTTTGTTTTCCTTTTCCTTTCCTTTCCTTTCCTTTCCTTTCCTTTCCTTTCCTTTCCTTTCCTTTCCTCTTTTTTTTCCTTTTCTTTTCAAAAAACATTTTTGAAACAGGATCTTGTAGCTAAGTCATGCTGGTTGGGCTTGAACTTGCAATTCCTCCTGCCTCAATTTCCTAGAGGGCTGAGATTACATGCATGTACCACCATCCTTGGCTTCGTTTAAAAATTTTTTGGATCAAATTAGAAAAGTACTGCTACGGCAAAAAGCAAAAATCAGGTTGAACTCCACAGGAGATCAAAGAACTCATTTAGAACAAATGGAGCTTTAATTAATTTTAATTTAGAACCAATTAGATAGGTCATTGCCCCCCATTCTTGATCAGAGAATGTGGCCCTTAACTGCCTTTGTTCTCACCTTATATACATTTTTGGTTTCCATGGTAATAGACTGGAATGTTTAGGCCTGGCCACAGTTGTTTACCTTGCATCATGTGACCAGGTCAGGCTCTGGCCTCAGTGATATATACTTTAACAACTCAGACAAGGAGAAAAATTCCAGGACAAAGTCAGGACAGTAAAGTTAACTTTTTATAACCCCTCCAGGATGTTTCTCAAGACATGTTTTGAGGCTTGTCTATCTCAAAATGTTGTGCTGAAAGTTGCTGCCCCTTACAGTACTACATTCATAGAGATGGAAAATTCGTTGGACAAAATCTATACTACAAGTTACATTTTATATCTTTTGTTCCACTTTTTTTAAACAAAGGAGAAATTTTAAATACCTGACCATCTGCTTCAAAATGAGACAGTTGGCAACCCCCAAGTTTATATAATTTGCAGGAATAGATCATTGTCTCAAACTCAGCCTTGCTTCAAATTCAGAAAAATTTGCACTAACAGACAGTTTCTACCAAAGAAAAGAGTCATCTCTGTTCTATCTTCTTGATAGCTTTCTGAACCCCATCAAGTGCCTAAATTGTGATGGAAGTGCAGCTGAAAGAGTGAGATGGGGACTGCTGCGTGAGATCATACTCTCGATTAATCACAAGGTACTGAATTCTCCATATTTTCAACTGTTACTCTAAGTTTATCTCCAGATGAGTGAAATTTGCTCTGGTGAGTAGTGTCAGTTTTGTTGCTGGGAATTACACAGGAAAATAAAACTATTACAATTCTTGTTGGATGACACTAGAATACTTAAAATAATTCTAAGACAGAAAGGACTTAAGGTTTAGTTCAGAGCTCTTTTCACTGATTTTTTTCACCTGTTTACTGGGCAGTGTTTATACATTAAAACAAAGATCCATAGGGTAGGAGAAATGCTTGAAACAAAATTTTCATACTGATAATTTTTTAAAGTTTTCTTCATAATTATGAATATTTCACATCTAGTACCTTTTACCTCTAGTATTTAACACTGGAGCATAGGAACTGGCCTATACTTTATTTTTTCCTGAGCCAAAAGATATTGCCTTATAAAGAAAAGAGAATATCTTAACCACAGACTTTACAAAGAGGACCACCTGACTGCTGCTGGATGAACTTTCAGTGTGTTGTATCCAGGATTGTGCATGAACTACTACTTTAAGCCCTCTTCACTGATAATTTAATGCTCCCTCTAAATTTAGTGCTATTGCCTTTTCACCAGAAAGCAGTTCTCACTGATGATAATGATGATGGTCATTAGGACCTTTGAGACTTTTAAAAGGATTCAAGAATGAATGAATAAATAAAACCATGATGACTCATCCTGCACCCAATGCATTAGTGTAATACACAGCTCAGCACAGTTCTTCTGCCTCACAAAACTGTGCTATTTAAACAAATGTCAACTTTCTTTTTTAAATAAGATGAGTATAATTTATGCAGAGAATCATATAAGATTATGGAATGTTAGCAATCAAGTAGGCAAGCTGCAGACAGGAAATACATTTTTATCAGGTTGATTTATTTTTCTTTGAAATTAGTCCTAGTAGAACAACAACCAGCTTATGCTGGGTTCTGTGTTCATTTCTTCCTTCCAAATAAGAAAAGCTTGTCCCTGGCCTCATTTTCACAGCATTCTTTATTCTATGTTTTAAGTCTATTGGGAATGTTTAGTTGAATTTCTTTCTAGTGCTGCTTCAGGATAAATGAAGGGGATAGGATAATGGGATCTTATAATGCAATTTTTTACATTATTTAAATTAATATGTATCGATAAATATTTCATATTCATAAAATATGAATGTATAAACCCTGCTCTTAAATATTGGCTTGTAGGTATAAATAGATATGCCCAGAATTATTTTTATGAAGGCATGTTTTTCCCCAAAACTAGGGTTGCAGGATGGTATGTGATGAACCATTCGGTGCATTTTGTTTCATAAAAGATTAAACTATGGAAAATCCAAAGGTTTCAAAAAAAGATGTAGTTATGCTCATTAGGCACTGAGTTTATTAGAATAGTCTCCTTTTTTCCCTTTGTGCATTGATTTCAAAGCCACTGATAGGCTTTCTAATGACTGATGTGGTAAACAGCTACTTCTGTTTCCCACACAACTGTTTTCCCTTTCTTCCTATAGTAGACAGTGGAATAGGGAAAAGGGCACAGAAGCATAGCACAGATGGCAAGCACTTTATACCCGACTGCCCACAAAAGAGGCAGAGACTGTTCTTGAAATGTTGGCTAGAAGCACCAGGGACTGTCTCTTTCCCCCATAGATTAAAGATAATAATATAAGCCACAGAGCAACAAGGATTTTATGATACTAGTCAGTCTGCAAAGATACAATCACGAAAGAGCTAAAGATTAAAAGGTAGCTTCAGAAAGGTTTTTATTTCCAATAGAATGAATATAATTGGAAAACAATAAGCAGTATAAGAACCGTTGTTGAACTCCTACCATTTTCTATGGTGAAGCTCTGCACCATTTCCAATGTCTTTTAATTACTTTTTTATAAATTACTTGCTACTGTTTTTGATTGTTTGATCAGTCTTACATTCTTATGTTTAGTGGACTGAGCAACTTCACTGAAGATAACTGTATGTAATATAGCAACCATTGTAAATTTCTATCATTTTGTTCTGAGGTCATGTATCATTTTTTTTTATCTTGTCTTCATTGTCGTTATGTTGTGTTATACTCTGGCAGAAAAACTTTGTCTACATTTTGATCATCCTTGAGACTTTGAAAAAGACAGAGTAATTTGGGTGAGGGAATTTCAAGGCAGCCTAACATGGGGGCTATGTCATGTATGCTCTTGGGCACCCAGGAAAATGAAGAAGGACAACTTGGTTGCTGAAAAGGTTAGCATTAAAATGTGGCCATATAGAGAGGACAGTAGACAAGATGACTTCATATGAGGCCTCAACAAGATGTCACTCTCTCATGGGAAGAGGTGCAAAAGTGAAAGACTTTACTTTGAAAAGAGAGCCACTGGGCACTCTTCCCAGAAAGGGCTAAGAGACCCACCTCAGGAACTGGTTCTTTAGGATTCAGTTAATGGTGCCCAGCCATCCTGGCACTCAGAGGCCTATGCAGCCATGATTACAGGGGGTTTCGCTATGACGTGCTGGTGGCAAACCTTGGCATCATTTACATGGTGCTGGTTTTACAGACATGTGGAATGCAAAAATTGTGCACTTAGGGAGACTTCAACTGATTTCAGAAGAAGGCATGGGAAGCCAAGAAGGGTGTCCCTGAGAGTACAGTGTGTGAAGCTGTTAGGGTGAAGCTAAAAGTGCAGCGAAAGACCTAGAATGATTTAGAAGCCAAGAATAATTAATATGTGAGGAAACCTGCAAGAAGCAGGCAAAGCCAATCCAAAGGAGAAGCTAGGAGAACGGCAACCACTGGTAATGCCATGGGGCAGGGCTGCCCTACCCCTTTGGAGTTCACATCTCATCACAGCTTGTCCTGGGTGTTGGATATGGAGCTACAGGATTCAGTGTTTGCTCTTCTGGATTTCAGCATTTCTTGCTTTGGTCATATTGTTTTTTTTCCTCGTAAATCTCTCTTTTGTAGTGGGGATGTTTATCCTGTGCCCTGTGCCCTGGATGTTAGCAGCATTTAAATTTTTAAAAAATTTTACAAGTACTCATAGCTGTTTGTCTTAAGTCTCAGAAGAGATGTTGAACTTGAACATTTTAGCAATGCTGAAACGGTTTAGATACTGGCAACTCATACAGATGGAATAAATGCATTTTGTTTAAAGAGCTGCGCATGAGTCTTTAGGGGCCAGGTTGGGATGTTACAGTCCATAGCGACATGTCCCCCAAGGGCCTCATATGTGTATAGGTGGCACCTCAGGAAGGTGATTGGATTGTGGGACTTACAGCTGACTTTACCATAGGAGGTGGGGATTCAGGAGAAGGGGCGGGTCACTGGGTGGCCTGGAAGGTTTTATCTTTTTCCTCTGTCCCTCCCTTCACTGTGTCTCTGCATCTTCTGCAGTGAGGGGAGCACTTTCCTCTGTGGTGCCCTTCCACCAAGCACTTCTGCCCTGGAGCCAGCTGACTGCAGGCTGAAACCTTTACAAACTGTGTCAAAATGAACCTCTTCGTTTTGAAGTTGTGGGTGTTGATTATTGTCTCAGCAATGAAGAAGTGGCTAAAACACTTGATATATTCTGCTCTAGTCCTTTTAGATTCGTTTGCCATGTTTCAACCCCCAGTACTCTTTTGCTAAGACATATCTGCATTTTTTGGTTGGTTTTATTTTTAAGCCTCTCCATGCTTAAAATCTTTCATTGGATTTTGGTCTAAAGTCAAAACTTGTTAGCATAGCTCACAAGGATTCTTCAGTGTTTGGCGTCTAATTCAGCCAGTTTTGCGTGACTCCTCTCACTCATTGCTGGAGGCATGATAGCAGTTCATCCAATTCCCTTCTCTCCCTGACCTCGGTGTTGAAACCCTGTTCCCTAGTTACAACTCAGCCAATCTTGTCAACATTCCTGGAGGTTTGCTTTATCTTTCACTGCGATACTCTTTCCTAAGCCTCTGTCCACAGCTACAATTTCAGGGTCTTATATACACTGTGTATGCTCCTATGACGTGCACTAAACATTAAGTAAACATCCCTTAGGTGCCTGCTGTATGCCGGGTGCAAGCTAGGTGTGTGTATATGTAAAATACAAATACCTCTCTACCTATGAGTAGAGACAAAATCCTTGCTCGTGCTGCTTGCATTCTGCTAGTGTTATCATGAGAGTTTATCTCACTATTCTGATGACTCTTCTTCACCAGGTGCAGTCAAAAACCTTCTTCAGGTTACTGCATTTTGCTTGGAATAATATCCAACCAGAACACATTTATGAAAAGAATAAATAAACTAAACAAATAGGTAATAAATAAATTAAAACATACCTCTTTTATTTTAGGTCATTGCAATTGTTTCAAAACCGGAGAAAATTTGCTTAAAAGTAAAAGAATTCAGAGAATGAGAGTTTAATGAATAAGCATGTGGCCGAGCATTTAAGCGCATATGTAACTCCTGCTCGTCCCACACTTGCCTTCAGACATTGAGACTCATAAAGAGAGATGTTTATCTTCATAACCTAACACAGTTCTACTACATTCCTAAGATGCTTTTAGAATTGAAACTAAAATCTTAGAAGTCAAGGAAAGGGCTTTTGATATTTTGAGGAGTAATTGATTTTCATTTATTCTAAGGCAAAGGCAGAACATAGGAATATGTTGCTTTTGAAAAGAATATATGAGATGGACTTGAAATTTCACCAGCTAATTACTTTTTAAATGATTGTAAGAACCAATTTAAGGTGCTATATAGAGTTGGATATCTAATATTCGATATGATCCCACATTTCTTTGCAAGTCTGACTGCTTTAAAAAATGGTCACTAAAACATACATTTCTTACTTACTTTCTAAACACATGCATCTGGAAACAGGCTTGCAGTTTCTGCCTCCCTGGTGCTTTATACTTACGTACCCCTGCACTTCTTTTTCAAAGCACTGTTGTTTATTTGTTTTTGTAGCAATCACGAGTCCACTTTATCCTGGTGACTTATACTTTCTTCTGCTCTGTGAGTGTGGGTAATAGCCTTTTTGTATACCAATTTGCTTACACTGCAGTCTGTGCTGCTAATACTGTACATTGCCTGACCTCTGAATGGAAAAATAATAACAAGTTAAAACAGTCATTTTACCTGAAGTCGATAAGGCCATAACACTCACCCTGTTTTCAATTCACATGCTCAGTTTTCATTCACTCACTCTCGACTTTGAGAGGAAGGAATAATAACAGGTTACAGGCGCTTTATTTTAAAATTCACTCACAAAGTTATTGACAAGCATTTTTCACAGAAACAGCTCTTCTCTCTGACCCTCATGAGCTGTTTACATGAAAAACGCTCTTCCTTCTAGATTAATAAGAGGGGCACCTAATTCCATACCAAGCATGTAGCAATTGCTTTAGCATCTCTGTTTTTGATATGGGAACAAAAATAGGGATAATTTGCCTCAAATTGCAGTCACTTCACTCATAATAAAATCTCAGAGAGTACTGTTTGCTTTCAACTTTCATTAGGTAAGCTGGGGCTGTCATTAAGGCACCAACACATAAATGTTATATTAGCACTTAACAGAAGCACAGCATTCTCATCTAGGAGATAAATTCTACCCTTGTCAATATAATTCTGCACTGAATGTAGTAAAAGAGTTGGAAAGATGAAATAGCGAACGTTTGCACTAGAGGAAAAGAAATGCCTTGTTCATTCAAGCTTAAAGGCCATTTTGTTGGCCTAAGGTGCTAAGTTCTGTTCAGAAAAATCAGTTCAGGAGAAACTCTTTCAGGTCAAGCCAAACACTGAGACAAACTTTCACACATGTGCTTTTTGACTAAGGTTATTAAGTCAGTTACTTTAAAGTTCTACCTGCTTTCCACTGGTATCTCAGCTGTGAAGAAATAATAAGAATCTTAGGCTAAGTTTCTTAGGCTAATCTAAGACAGAGTTCATTTTCAGAAAGCCAATGATAATTATCCTGTGAGAGCCATTATGCATACAACACATTTTACTGTTCAGTGTGGTAAGGTCTTTTAAACTGATAAGAACAGGTACTACACTTGATCTTAGCCGAAAGCCGAGAAGTGACGGTAGAGTCTTCTAGAAGGAGAACCTGGAGTGTACAGCATTGTGATGAAGTGATTAAAGCTGAATCTATTTGTCCTTTATTTTATCTCTATTTCCCCCAGAACTATTCTCACAGTATTGATCTCCACTTTGGATCTAAGAAAAGTACTGTCATAATTGGAAAAACGGAAATTATTTAATCCACACTTAAAAAAAGGAAGGACAAGGCATCCAGAAGCTTGGCTACTGCTTGATCTAACTTTGTCATTTTTTCTTTTTTTCCCATGCCTATCAGATTCTGTACGGTAGGGTCTCTTAACAGTCGGTTGTCATTTGGAGTTTTTATCAACTTTAACTGTACAAAGTGTCTGTTGTAACCACTGAAGTCAGACCCCAATGCTTTCATGTGAAATGTGAAATATCAACATGACCCATTGTTTCTAAAGTGACTAATTTTTAAGACATGAATAGAAAAAAAGTGTATCTTATGTGGTTCTGACTAAAGGTCTGGGAGAAAGGGCCGCTCGGACTGATGTTATAACTACAAAGCTGAGTGTATCTACATATGTCAGTTAGGCTCGCTTTTCCACTAAAATGGGAAATTACTGCAATTCAACCTTTCCTAGAAAATTAATCCATTTTGAACCACCTCACCCTATATTACTGACACTCTGATAGTCCTGAAAATTGCCTAGAAACACTTCCCGTGGCCAGATTTACAGATTGATGAGCGTGGATTAAAGGAAGTTGTGAAGTACATTTCTACTGAGACTTCAAAGTCACAGATTTAGCAGATGTTCATGATAGATATATTTTAAAAATAGTAGTTTTGATACATAACATCTATATAAACAAAGACTAATTTTCGAGTTTAAACCAATTTTTAGTATATAAAAAATTCTTCAAAAAACTTTGAGGTTGAAAATATAACAAAAATTTGGAAATGTTTAGAGAAAAAAACTTGGAAATATATAAGGTGTTTCACAAAGGTAACAGCAAGATTTATTAATAATCAAAATACCAACAAAGAACCAGTCACATGTATTATAGTATATCCCATATTGAAATGTATGCAAACTATGTAAAACCATGTTTTTAGAGAACATTTCATTATAAGAGAAAAAAATGTATCATATGGGAGAAAAGTAGTTTAAACAATAGTACGCACAAGAAAATCTCTTTGTAACAATACATATGCGTACCTATCTGATCAAGACAGAAAAATATGACTCACAAGAATAAAACAACATATTTCTTACACACTTCTTTTCACTTGTGAAGATAGTAAGGTAGGCCCTTTGTTTACTGCATACAGAGACATCCGGGCAGACAGCTGGGCAGAAGAGAGGCTGGAGTGACTAAAAACTAAAGTAATTATGCATTTGATATAATAAAGTATTCCTTTTAATTATAGTTGCTTTGGTTTTATAATTTTTCACTAAAATTTAATCTTATATTTGGTTTGGTTGTATATTTGTATAAATGAATCCTATTTGGAAAGGAATTCCCAGCTACTTTTAGGGTTTTACATCCAAGTAACCTTATAAGAGCAGCACTGCACGCCTAAATTAGACTTCCGTGAGAATTTTTTTCTTTCAAAAGTTTGAGAAATGCTACAACACTGTAACTTGCTTTGCTATACCTCTGATAGACATAAAGTATGTTGGTAGAAATGCACAATGCAAAAGAAAGACTGTGCCTGCTGGAACTGTGGCCCATAGTGCAGAAAGAACGGAAACTGAGAAACACCTCCATCTTTACCACCTGAGTGTCTGCCCTTGAGTTGATATTAAGTAAACATATCGCTCATTATAGTCTTTAATCTCCCTTGCTGGTGCCTTTTAATTTTTAAACAGCCCTATTTTACAAATCATATCCTCTTTCATGTGCTCTCCCATCTAAAGAATTAATTCTGCAAGTAAAATATCTAAACAGTAAGCATGATAAGAATGAAACAGGTTAAAGCTCATTAGCAGCAGGGAGCAGATGTAGTAAAACTCCGCCAGTTCCCCTACATTTCCTTCTCAGCAGGCCCTGGGCACCAAGCTGTGAGTTAGTTCTGTGGCACAATGCTTGGCTGCTGCTTCAGTAATTGTACCTTTATAGCTTCAAGTATAATACTAAGAATTCACTTTGATTTCTGATTTTCCTTTGCAATAATAATATCTAAAAGGACCCTACAGAGCTAAAAGGTAAAGTTAAGTACCGAGTGCAAGTTAATCAGGAAACTATAAAAATGTAATTGATAAGAAAATAATCATAGATTATACAGTCATGTTATCTTTAAAAATATTAACTTCCTGAAAAACAGACTCTGGATAAAATCAGTGATTGTTCCAGATAATATCCTTGAAATAGCATGCAACATTTAACATTCAGTAAAATTAGTGTTACACAATTGTTAAAAAAGATAACTGCAGAGATCAAAGCACTACAATGATTTCTGGTATAGACTAAAAACAAATGAAAGTTATTATAAAAACATGATTTCAGATTGCCAGGCCATGACCTCTTCCACCGTGTACAATGTTCAAATAGAACCACATTTGAGGGAACAGAGCGCTTTCATCTGCATGAAGGTGCCTAAAGAGATGTGACAGGCTTTATTCTAAAATTCTTTTCTAGACATTAAAATCCTTTCCTGGAGCTAAAAATATTACTTGTGTGTTCCAGAATACTGCTGGAGAGATGATTTTAAGTATGAATTTACCTGCTAGACTGGATGTCCAGGATAGATTGTTAAGATATAATTTATCCAGAAAAATGAACATATACTGTAGAATCCAATTCATGAGTTTCCAACAAATCAGATTATAGTAGATATAAATGTGCTTATCAATAAATTTATTTGCTTATTCTTACACCTTTGTGAATTACTCTCCAAACTGGTGCTATGTGCTTGTTTGCTATGTCTGTGTGGATTTAGCTCTTAGTTTTGCAGTAGATTCATTCAGTATGATAGGACACTAATAAAGCTAACAGTTTCAAGAAAGCTACTCTAAATCTTTCAAAGAAAGGAAAAGAAACTTTTTAGAAGTGCAATTACAGGGAGAACAGGAATATATATTCTGAGTTGTATGTATATTTTGGGCTTCTAAAATAAACTTGTAATCCTTCCACTGGAAAGCAGTAGGACTTGCCTCAAAGCCTACAGCAGAGCTAACCCTTTAAGGAGAGGTTGGATTTTCTCATTTCATGAAGATTCCAATGCCATGATCAAAAGAGTCAATATATTACAAAGAAGTTGACCTGCATAAATAAAAGTTTGCATTTATTCTAAGGTTGTTTGATTGTTCTGAATGGTTTTAGTCATTTTCTATTATAAAAGAAAGAAAATTGTGTTTCATTACATGTCCTCTTGCAAACAGTTTTGCACATCTTTGATGCAACTAAGGCTTAAGAGCTTATATTAGTCAGCTCTCACCAGGTTTGGAAACCTGGGTGAATTCTTCATACTCAGTAGCATGCAGGTACCATTAGAAATCACAGTAGTAGTCACTCAGGACTTGTTCGCTCTGCTTGAAGTTTACACAAGATAGTAGGTCACTTCGTGGCATTGGTATTTTACTGCGAAATTTGAAAACAAAAGGCATGAAAATGGTGGACTTTAAAACAACTGAGTTCCCTCAGCAATTTCCAGCAGAGATCCCACAGTTATAAGGGCTTCCCTAAGGTTTTCTATGAGAAGCATCCAAATTTAAAATTTCCAGTGAATTCTACTTTTTGGTCTAATTAGAAATTGATTAAGAAAAAAGAGCTGAATTAAAGTTAACATATATACAGAAATTTCTTGATTAATGACCTGCCTGTATAACAACTCTTCTGAATAATAACAAACATGCATTGTTTGGACTTCGAAACCACTGCTTAGATTTATGATGTATCTTATCTTTTGTATACTCCTGTACGTCCCATTTATAGAACCTTAATGTCTTTTTTGGGGGGTACGGTGTATCTTGTTCCTGCAGTACTGTTATTTCCACTGTTTGTACAGTTCAGCACATCCTTGTAGCTTACATTCTTAGTACACACAAGTCGTTCAAATAAAGGCAAAGTCATCAAGTTGAAGTTTCCCCTGACCATTTCTTTGTTCTGAATATTGCAATGTGATACCATGTGCAACTGTTCATTTGGTGACTAAATCAATCAGTGGCCGAGCTACAGGCCCGTAACTTGGTTGTTAAGTGAGGAATGTCTGTATATGTAGGGAAACTGACAAAAATATGGCCTCAGTGTAGCAGAGAAGCTCAATCCATAAAAAATCACTTAAAATATAGTGTTCTGTAATAATCTATAGGTATATAAAACTTGGATAACTGCTGTCCTGATAACTACCTTTTGAAATAATTTCATCTCTGCTACTATAATCTTCCTTGAATATCATCAAGTGACAGGAAAAAGAGTAACAACTACAAAGTCTCTGAAAGCAGCTGGACCACCAGGACTGAAGGGTGCTCATCAAAACACAGTTCTGATGACTGACTAGGTGTAAGGAAGAGGCAATAGCACTGCACTCAATGAACCGGAGCACACGGTTTTGCAGTGTGATATTTCCAAACAGAGAGGGCAGGGAACTGCTTCAGATTACTGCTGAGTGGTGCCTAGAGCAACACAGAACTCACCGTGGAGCATGATGGCACTGGGTGACACAGCAGCCTCATAGGTAGCTGTAAGGAACAAAGTTGCTCCTCAGTGGAAAGCTTCAGGCTGAACGCTGCATACAAGGCAGAACCGCAGCGAGCAATGGGCCTTTCAGGCAGAAGTTGCTATAAAATAAGTGACAATTTTCACACGAAAATTTCTGAGTGGAAAAAGTATGAAAAGTCATAGGATCATAAAAGCACAGGACTGCACGAAGTCATAAACATCACCTGTCCAATCCTTTCATTTTAAAAAAGGGAAACAGCTTTCCAGAAAGGTATCACTTGCTCACCAGTCGGAAGCAGCGTCTCCAAATCCGTGGTCAGGCTATAGAATCTATTCAGGACACATTTTAGAAGCACTAACCACTTAAACTAAAAAGAAAACTCAGAACCAAACAACAAAAAGTATGTCAGCCCCTTTCTATCAAGGAAAATCTGGCAAACGGAATATGCGAAAACTGTAAACTTACACATTCAAAGTCAAATCCATTCCAGGGATGATCAAATTCATGATCCTGATAATGGACTTGAATTTCTAATCTACCTCTAGGACTTTCACTCCATCGAAGAGACCTACTTTGAACTTCAAGGGACCTCGGAGATCATCTTCTTCAAACTTTTCATTTTACAAGTAGCGTGGGTGAGCTCCTCACTCATTTCTACATGAGTACCCCTCTCCACTGCCTCTGTGAACACGCCCACTGACGTTCATGGCGGGACAAGCGATGCAGGCTACTAGCTCTTCTCTAGAGCTGCTACTACTCTGCTCCTACCAGGGCGATTGTGCGCTCAAAGTATCACTCGGTTTTACTGTAAACTCAGTGGGTAGTGGCAGTTGTTATGTATTTTCAATGAAGTATTCATAGAACCCTATAGAATAGGAATGTAAAATGCAATAGTTGTTTCTACAAGCATAAATTGAGTATTTTGGATAGTCTCTACAAAAGTGAGTTTTTTCTGTGTGTGTGTGTGTGTGTGTGTGTGTGTCTTTTTGAGGCACGGTCTCGTTACGCAGGTTAGGTTAGCCTTGAGCTCACTTTGTAGCCCAGGCTGGTATCAAACTCACAAGGATCCTCCTACCTCAGCCTCATGAGTGCTGGGATTACAGGTGTGCACCACCATACCTGGCTCAAAAGTGAGTTTTTAGTAAAAACTTGATCTCAATATTGACAAGAATGTGGCAAAATTGGAGCCCTTTCTCATTGCTTATGGGAATGCAATATTGTGCAGCCTCTATGGAGATCCCTCAAAACATTTAAAATACATAACCCAGCATTCCTGCCTTTCAGTGTTCATCCAAAAGCATTGACATTAGGAACTCAAAGATACACGTACCTCCATATTCTTTGAAACACTGTTGCCCATAACCAAGGAATGCAAACAACCTAAATGTCAATCAGTAGCTGAGTGAATAAAGAACATATGGTAGATACATACAATGGAAATTATTCAGCCATAAAAAGGATGAAATATACCACAACATGGATGAAAGTTGAGGACATTATACTAAATGAAATAAACCAGTCACAGAATGACAAATACTACTTGATTTATCCTAAGTATCTAAAGTATTCATGCTCAAATATCTGGGAGCAGGTAGTCAGAAGCCCAGCCTTAAACGAAGGCTTTTATCTGTTAGGAAACAAACTCATTGGCCTTTCTGGTGTTCGTCAACTAAAAGAGGCAAAGAGTTGAAAAGTAAAGTATTGAGTTTTAGAAAAATTGCATAGCATTAAGCAACAAGCACTCTGCCTCTCTGAAATTTGGAATACAGATATTGAAAAGTAAGAACTTGGAGAAGAAAAAAAGAGGGAATTAGATGCCTGGGAACCAAGAAAAACCTGCCAGAACAATGAAGACCTACAGAGAAATTGAAGAGGCAAAACACATCATGGAAAAGGAAAGGACCAATTCGTATTTTCTCCCTGGTTTCTAGCTTGAGGTCTGTGAGACGAGGAGAATGAGCTGACAGAGACACAGTGACAGCTGGAACCTCAGAGGGCTCAGAGGAGCGATGCAGCACTGGGATGGTCCAGCCAGTGCAGTGACCTGCAGCTGCTGGTGAGGGATCCCAGTCTGCACCACGGCCACAGTACTGGGAAGAGTGCTTAATCGGGTGCCATCATGGAACGGGATTGATCATTTGACCCCAAGACTCAGTGCCTCAGCATGGCGCCTGGTGTCCTGTTTCCACAGTGACAGGGTGAGAGACAGCCCCAGGGGACAGCCATGGACAATGAGCCACGGTCAGGTTGGCAGGAGGCCTCTTCAGGGGTTTAAGCTAGAGGAAACAGGCACCACCTCCATGGCCACAGCCGGGCTCAGCTTGACTTGCTCTAGATTTGAAAGTTTTGCATCCTGCAAGGGTCTGGGATCTGACCGCCTCCTTTATGTACCAGTGTGAGCAGGGCCACATCTTGACTTGGGCATTGCCCGCAGATTGTAGGTCTTGGGAGAAAACCACACATTGGAAATCACAGAGAAATTCCTCTGTTGGAGTTTGGTTTTGAGTATTTGGGGATATTTGTTTTGTTTTTGCTTTTGATCTTTTTCTCTTTCTTTCCTCCTTTCTTCTTTGCCAATTTATTGTGGCTTGGGGAATATTATTTTGTACTTCCTTGCTTGTCTCTTTTTTAAATTTTTTCTTTATTTTCTATTCCTCTCTCTTTTAATTTTTCTCCCTTTAACTTTTTCTCTTACTTTTACTTTCTATATTTTAAATTTTTTCTTCCTTTTTTTCTGTTATTGTCTATTTTTTGTATTTTCTGTTAGTTTTCCCTAATTCTATAAACATCCTACTCCCCAATAAGATCCTTTGCACCGCTTCTCTTTCTTCCAATAGAGTTTAAAGTTTCAAAGTTTTCCTCTTACATTCCTCATTCCAATGGAATCTTTGTTAACCTTTTTATAGTCACTTAACTCTGAAATTACTGTTGAATTATTTTCTACCATTAGTAGGGATTTAATGGTAACATTTTGTACATATGCTGCAAGTCAGTACTTGGGTTGTCTTTAACGTTTAGATGATAACTGCGGAATTCTTCTGTAGGATTAAAGGTGGTGCATAATTGGTTCTTACGGTATGTTAATATCCAATTTGTCTTAGATAATACTACTGTAGCTGATTTGGTTAATACTGAGAGGGTCACATAATCATGGCTATTTTTAAGCCAGCACTCATATTTCCTTTGAGACACTGACAATAGTGGAGTGTATTCCAGAGAACTTCGTTGGGGGCTAATTACATTGCATACTTTGTTACTAAATTAACCAATGTAGTCAGGTCTTGAGGTGATGGCAAAAGACTATAATTAGCCATACCCAGGGTACATCACAGGAAGGCAGCTAAAGAGATCTCTATACTATCAGCAAAGCCATCCCACTATAAGCATCCACAAACCTCAGCACAAAACAAAACAATAGTGCCACAAGAAGACAAGGCAACAAAATGCCTCCCCAAACCCTCAACTGCGCCAAAGCCAACCAGGGAGCACTGAGGACCAAAATAACATAAACCACAAACCTGAATTACTCAGTAGAATAGCAGAGAACCAGAAACCAGATGAAAGATGTGTTCAGCAAGATCAGCGAAGATATACCTACACAGATGATGGAAGTAATAACCAAACTGATGTAGGAGCTTTCAGAAGACATTAATATCAAGCTAGATGTGCTAAACAAAATTGTGTGAAGCATGAATGACCAGTTTAATGAACATTTAAAGACCATGAAAAGATTTCAATCAGCAATCCAGGAGATTAAAAATTCTACTGAGGGCTGGGGATATAGCTCAGTGGAATAAGTGCTTGCCTAGCAAGCGCAGGGTCCTGAGTTCGATCCCCAGTACCGCAAAAAAAAAAAAAAAAAAAAAAAATTCTACTGAAATTATGGGTAGCAGAAGTGATCAGTGCAAGGACAGAAGTGACCTACCACTGTGGAAACAGGACACCAGGATCCCTGAACTGAAGCCATGCTGAGGCACTGAGTCTTGGGGTCAAACGATCAATCCCTTTCCATGATGGCCTCCAATTAAACACTCTTTCCAGTACTATGGCCATGGTCCAGACTGGGATTGCTCACTAGAATTTCAGAATGAGAAGATGATGATACCTTGAAAGACTAAGATCTCAAAACACCTTAAAAACAAAAGAGAACATGAAAACTGGATCCCACAGATGCAAGATGCTACATAAATCTCAATGGCCAGGAGAGTTGGACTGCAGTGTTACAAGCCCTAAAAGATAACGACTTCGAACCCTGAATTACGTACCCTGTGAAATGTTCCTTCAAAGTTTAAAGAAAAATAAGATATTTCTATGACAAGGAGCACCTCAGGAAATTCATGACCATCAAACCAGCATTAAAATAATGCTCAAGGATATGCTAGAAAGAGACAATGAGGCCAACAACACCGAAAAGTCAAAAAGGATGGACGCACCTGGATGAGCAGCGAAGCCAAAGGGGAGAAAAATAAAATCAGTAACAGGAAAATAGTGTGATGACAGGAATAAGTCCATAGTGTTCAGTAATAACTCTCGATGTGAATGGTCTCAATTCCCCGAACAAAAGGCAGATTGGCAAAATGAATCAAGAGATAAAATCTAACAATATGCAGCATAAAAGAAACACATTTAGTTCAAAACAAAACTCACAAATTCAAGTCAACCTATGGAAAACAATATTCCATGCAACACAAACATGTAATAAAGCAAGATTTCCTATCATAATTTCAGACAAAGTGGACTTCAAACTAAGATTAATCAGAAGAGACAGAAAAAAGCCACTACATATTGGTGAGGGAACAACTCAATAAGAAGAGAAACTAGTTATAGACATGTACACACCAAATAGTAGCACATTTGACTTCATAAAACAAACACTAATGGACCTGAAAAATCAGATAAACACCAACATAACAGTAATGGGGAGAAGTAACAGTAATGGGAAACCTCAGTACGCCACTGTCACAGAAGGAAACATCAACTAGACAAAAAATCAACAAGAAAATATCAGAGTTGATGCAAATCTTCAAATAAAATGACTTAGTGGATAGCTACAGAGCACTCCCTCCAACAACAGGTTACACATTCTTCTCAGCAGCACATGGGACACTCTCCAAAACAGACCACATACTAGCCCATAGAGCATGCTTAAGCAAATGCAAAGGAATCAGTTATCCCATGCATATTACCACATCATAGTGCAATGAAACTAGGGATCAATAGCAAACAAAATCACAGAAACATGGTGGTTTTAAAAAAATTAAATAATACCCTACTGAGGAATCAGTGGGTCACAGGTGAAATTAGATAGTTCCAACAGTCAAACAATAATGCCAGTAGAACATACCAAAATCTGTGGAGCACAGTGAGGAAAAGCAAGCTCAAATAAATAACATGAGGTTGCACCTCCAGGTATTAGAAAAACAAGGATAACCTGAACCCAAAACTAGTATGAGGAAGGAAATTAGAAATATCAGAGCAGGACGAGGAAGATAGCTCAGTGGCACATGCCTGGTGGAAAGTGCAAGGTCCTGAGTTCGATTCCTGGTACAAAAAAAATACACTAGAGTAGAAATTAATAAAATTGAGACTAAAGAACAATACAAAACATGAATGAATCACAGCATCAGTTCTTTGAAAGATTAAACAAAACATTATAAATCTTCAGCCAATCTTGCAAGAATTAAATAAAAGACCCAAATCTTTTGTTTTTTGGCTCGATAGTCTGGCTGTTAATCTGTATGTAAGATAATTAACTTTATAAGGACCTGTGAAATAAATAAATAAATCTGTTGTTGGCAAAATTGTTTTTTAAAGGATAAGGGTGGGAGGAAAGGGGAAATGATTCAGCTGTGTTGTGTATGTGCCGGTTCCCCACAGAGAATGTGCCACACATATGTGCTAATCAAAATGAGGCATTTTTAAAGAATATGTCTACTTACTGAGGAAGGAAGGAAGAGGGCGGTTTCCATGGGCCAAAAGGAGAAGGAAATACAGTGTTGCTTTTCAGTGGTTATAAAGACTTATTTATGTTTTTTTTTTTTTTTTTGGCGGTACTGGGGATTGAACTTAGGACCCTGCGCTTGCTGGGCAGGCACTTATTCCACTGAGCTATATCCCCAGCCCCTATAAAGACTTATTTATGTAAGATAAAGCAGTTCAAGAGGTCCGCCATACAATGTTGTACTTATCATCGAATAAATACTGTAATTTACACTTACACATTGCTAAGATGGTAGATCTCATGTTACATGTCCTTTTAACCACAAGTTTTTTAAATGCTAGCAAATTAGGTGTAAGAGATCTTAAAAAATTTTCACATTTCAAAATGTTTTACACTCAAATTACTTCATAAATATCTTTAAGTTCTTGTTCCACTTCATAGGAAAAGAAAATAAAAGTTGTACATGTTATTGCCTTTTAGCACTTGAATGAAAGAAAGCTAATATCCATTTCATATATGTCAAGACAAGGCCTATACCCTGCACCAAAAGTTCAGTGAATTAAGGTAAATATATCTGTTTAAAATGTTTTAGAGCCTGTAACGTTCATTTCTAAATGATTCCTGGATCTAAACAACTTTTTCAATCAACACAATAACTATAGCTTCTGTAGATAAGTTTTAGTGATATTAAAAAACAAAGGATTCGTTTGGTTTACAAATGTGAAGAGTAGGTGCCAGACTGGGTCACTTCCACTATCACTGAACTGTTCGTTCAACTCTTAGGTATGATTTGAGGATCTGCTTTGTACTAAGTAGTGTGATGAGCATCTCATTACAGGATATGGAGGGAACATGAAATTTGGACAAAGACCTTGGCTCAAAGTTTGGCTTTGTTTTCAGTGTCTACCTCAGTAGATTGCCTGGAAGATTTAATAATAGGCTGCCTGACACATGGTAGGTGCTCAACAAATATCAGTTTCCCTAAATACTCCATTTCACTGAGTTGCAATGACAACTGACAAGTGGGCATTGTTAACATCATTTTAGAATTAATTTCGGGATCCTCTTTACAAACCCAGGGCTATATCTACCCAGGATTTTTGAAGCTATAGGACACTCACTGTGATATACTTTTGCATAGGAAACTATTCTGAAGGATGTATGCAGGGTGAATTGAATGGGTACCACTAGTTAGCTGAATGAATTGATATAAGTACTGACAATGAGCCAGACAGAATTTCTCAGTGACATCCATACGTACATTGGAATATAGGTGCCATTACAGTAGATTAAATGTCATTCATGTATATTATGTCTACGTCTTTTTTTTGAGGTACTGGGGATTGGACTCAGGGCTTTCACACTGTGGTACTCACAGCCATGTATTTATCTATTTAGAAACAAGGTGTTGCTAAATCATCAAGTCCCCTAGGCTGGGTTTGAACTTGTGTTCATTCTGCCTCAGTCTCTCAGAGTGCTGTAATTACAGACATGTCATCATACCCAGATTGAGTTTTAAAATTTTGATCTTTGATTTATTATATTTTATAATATAAAGACGAATCATATACAAGATGTGTTTAATTTTCATTGGTTATAATTAGGACTCATGATTTCTGACCATTCTGAGCTTTTGCTAACTACTCCCCTCAGACTTGAAGAAATAATAACAGAACAGTGTCACCAACAAAGTAATATTACTATTAGTGTCCTTTCCCCCCACTTTTGAGGTCATTACCTTCCCTGGAGATGATAGAAGCAGAGCAGGAACCAACTGATGAAACTTTTTAAAAAATTTAACTTCACTAATTTAAGCAATTGGATGATCACTTTTTTATTCCCATTAACACTCCAAAAATTGCATTCAAATATCTTGTAATTCAGTAATATTTTAGCATTTTCACTACCTTCAGTTCACTGTTTTAGGTTGTCCATCACCATTCTGATGTTTGTACCAGAAGCTTGAATATTGATTTTTATATGGTTCATTGCTTTTTTTTCATGTACTCTGGGATCTAGATACTATTGAGACATTATTTGGTAAGATTATTGAATGAGAAAATTCATAGCAACTGCACACAGTTTGTAGGCACCCACTCACACTAACAAGGATAGTAACTTATTCAGCATTTACTGAGCAACCACTATTTACCAATACATGATGTGCAAAACCTATGTGATGATAATGAAGAAAAACAAAGCGGGCTAAGTTACTGCTTTTCAGAAGCTCCTGTCTTTTGGAATAAGAAAGCGAGAGAATGTAGAGGTAAAGAAGAAAGAGGTGTAAACTAATTCTGGGAAAGATATATGCTATACTGAATTATATTCAAAGTTCTAATAGTTCAAAGAGAATTACTTACACCTTTATAATATTAAATTATCAGCCATCTCAAAATCAATACTATTAACAAGAACAAATATGTGTTGGGAAATATATATAATAACTATGATTAATATTGGAATAGCAAAACTCATATGAAAACCATCAATGAAATTTTTAAGTTATCAAAAAACCCTTTCCTATGCAATATCAACTTTGTAAGAAAGGTCAAGAATTTTTTACTTAGCAAAGAAAATGAACAGACATGCAAAGCTAAAGTGAATTAATAATAATTGGACATTGTTTAACCTTTGAGATTGTTATTTAAGAAATTTTTCATATATAAATTCAGCTTCACATTTCCCTTTTATTTTTGGCCTTCAGGTATTAATCTAGATGGTCTTGGCAGCTGATCACTGGCAGTGATAAAGTTGTTTCATGGAAAGAACAAGAAAAATATTTTCAACAAGAGGCTTGCAAAGAAAACACACACACACACACACACACACACACAATTTCTCTAACAAAGATACTTCAGAAATAGAATATTGCAGTTTTGTTTTAAAAATCACAAGAACAAGGGCTGGGGATATAGCTCAATGGCACAAGACATGCCTGGCAAGAGCAAGGTCATGAGCTCAATTTCTGGTACCACCAAAAAAAAAAACCAAACCAAACCAAACCAAACCAAACAAAAAACCCCACAGAAACCATAAAAATCACAAGTACAGAATTAGTTGAGTTTTTAACAGTATAATCAGAAGGATTTACTCTGACCCACGAATGGTGAGGCATGTACCAGGAAAAGCTAAGTGACTGGCCAGTACTAAACTAGTTTTAAGTTAATCAATGGAACCTACTTGATGAACTGTTAAGAAGGGAAGATAGAACCCAAGAAAGCACCCTGGAAACGTGATAAACCACCCAGAGGAGGAGACAACCAAGGTTCGTACGAGCGCTGGGAAAGCAGCGCCCCCCATGCACCCATTCTGGTGTGTGATCTTCATCAGGAGCCTGGGTTATGATCAACTTTTGCTCAGAGCACCTCATGTGACACAGTTCAGATGAAAATTCTGATGCCTCAGAGAGGGTGACAAGAAAACCTTATGAAAAATACTCCTTCACTTGTTAGCAGAGGCTTTCCTGTATACTTTTTAATGCTGCCCTCTAGAATGCATTTTTATTTATTCTGTCCTAAGGTCCCACATTTTTGATGACACTCTTCTCATTCATTTTGCCCAGAAACAAAAAAACCAGAGACTTCCTGACCTCGGCACTTTTAAGGTATGCTCTGGTCTCCAGTTTTGAGCCAAAGTCAAGGACAAAGATAATACATGAGCCCAAGGAAACTGAAGCGTGACAAAGAATCTTCCCCTTTCCAGGGAGTGAGAGAGAGACAGACAGACAGAGACACAGACACACAGACACAGAGAGAGAGAGAGGAATACCCTTTCCTCATTAAGATAAAAGCACAGAAGCCGCTGGCTGACATCAAGCCCCTAAATTCGTAGGCTCCTTAAAGGCATCAGCACACATAGCAGCCACACATAGTACAGAAAAGCATGAACACTTCTCACACCAAGTAGAAACCTAACTTACGGGCATCTTTTTTATATTGCAATGCACAGTGTGATTTCTTACAGTCAAATGTATCAAATTGGCTATGTAAATACTTACAGGATTATGAATCCTGTTAGTTGCACATTCTGTGAACAGTAACCAACTGTATTTCAGGTATTGTATAAATGCTTTCATTTGCTCTTTCTCATTTAAACTTCACAGCAACAATATGTTGACACACTCTTTATACAACCATTTTACAGAAGAAGGCACTGAGGCTTAGACAGAAAAAGTCAGAAGGAGGGCTACACAGAACCAAATGATGTAAGGCATTGAACTCCCATTCACAGAAGGTCAGATTCAACCATGTGAGACAAGGACACATGTAAAGAACAGGCTAAAATCCCTGTTTATGCCCACAGAACTGCTTTATGTCTGGATATCTGGCTTCTTAGGTTGAGGTACAAGCAGATTTGACACCCAGGTAGTATCTGGAGATAAACTCCCAAACATTATTACAATATTTAAGAAGTACCCTACCAGTGGGTGAAAGGGCCTTATCACCCAGGGGTCCTGTGGCATGGCAACCGCAGACAGGTTTAATGCCTCGTTTCAGGGCTTTCTCTGACTCTGACTGGTTAATTCTCGAGCCAGTCAGCTCCTGGTGGCTCTGCCTCCTAGGCACTGCCTGTGAGCCCTGTAACTCCCACAGGGCTGCCCACAGGCTGGAAGCCTTTGTCTCTCCTCTGGCTATCTGTGGCAGTTAGCCTCCTTGGGAACATGGCTCTGAGGGAGCAGCAGAACCTGGAAGTGTGGACCGGCTGGTGACTCCCAGGCGGCTTGGTGTAACGCATGTTAAATAGCTTAAATATGACCTCTGGTTATGAGACCGAGAGAGAGGTAGAAATCTTGATAAAATGAGGTATTCCTTCCTTCAGTAGAATAGGTTTATATTAAATCATGTTTGTAATGGGACTCACTAGAGAAAGAAAAACTGGTGTCCAAATGTAAATGTGAAATTTAAGGTAAAATAGTAAAGCTAGTTCTGCAAATAACAAGCATTGTGCTATGTCAAGTAACCCAAAGAACAAAATTACCATAAGTGAAAAGAATGTGATGTCAGAAACTTTGCCACTTCTAGGGAAGAGATAAAAAGTCTCTTAAGCTTTGACAATTTGTCATTTTTCAGAATCAATATTAATAATTCAGTTAAGTGATAAGGGAATCCTTGAGAGAGATTCTAATCTCAATAATAAGGTAAATGTCTTAAATCCAGTAAAGTTTTGATTTCCTGGTTAGTTGAAACTGTTTCTCACCCGCTTCCCGTGAGGGGAGGGGTGGGCAGCACGGTCTGAATGCCGCTGAGAAGAAACGACACGGAGCCGAAAGCGAGATTCTAGCCTAAACCTCCCAAATAGCGCTTGGTTGATACAGGAATCAAATCTAACAATTTCTGAGTTCTTTGACTCTGAAATTCGGCGATGGCTTTCTGCCATGTTTGAGCTTGCTTTATAAGGCACTTGGCAGTATGTTAAAGAGAGATTTGCCAAGTTATTTGTGGCCTTGTCTTCTCCCCCACACTGCCAGTCAGTTCTTTGCAGGAGACAGCAAGGGTACTTAAGTACTCATTGAAGCGATTTGAATTTATAGCATTTTTCTTTAAAAAAAGTCCCAGCGTTTTGAGTTCCAAGCAACTAAATTACAAGCGAAGTCCTGGGAAATTATATTCAGGTAAATTGGTTATTAGTTGAAAGTACTACCCCTTGTGAATGGGTACCTCTTTAAATCAAACATCTCTTCAGGATTTTTAAATGACTTATTCATTGCCTTTGTATTTTAAATTTTTTGCCATTGTACAATAAAGCCATAATCTAATTACCACCGAAGGCCGAACTGCGTTGGACTTTGCGCTTCCAATCCCCAAACAAAGACTTCCTGGATCCACTCCTGATTTGTGTGAACACAGACCCCTCCACTGCGAGGAATGTTAACAGTAATTCACAGCAGAGCTGTGCAATCTTTAACATAATAAAATGTAACCAGAAGCTCATGTGACTGGAAGAATATTGCTATCTAGTGCTGAAATGCATCATTTTAAAAATTGGAACTAAGTGCTGAGCAGGGAAATTCACAATAAAAATGGCAGCAGTGAAGGGAGAAAGCAGCTTTTATGAAAAATGTCAACACTTCCTTTCATGTGAGTGAAATACGTTAATATTTCTAAACTATGTTAATCTGATCATATTGATTTACAGGCTTTGCTTAATATTTACAAAAGGCCAATAATGTAGGATTTTACATCTTACAGTAGATGTCACGTGGGCTTAGTATACTACCCTCTCTGCCTAAAAGGGAAAACAAAATCCCTAGTTACGGACTCCGGCCAGGGGCGCGAGTGCTGTAAACACGAGGAAAGATGGTGACACGCTCCCATTGCGGAGTGCAACCAGCGCTGGCAAAGGCGACAGCGAATCTTGTTTTACACGTGGAAAGTACGTACAAGCCTGAAGTATAGGAAATCTATCTACTACTTTAATATTTCTGGGTATTTCAGACTTTTTAAAAATTAAGGCCCATTTTCAAAGGTATGGTACTTTACCCTCCTAAAAGCAGTTTTTTGGAATTACTCCTGGGCATTAGTCTGAGACGTAAGACACTGGTGTGTTTGCTATAAAGATAGCCGTGTCAAGTGGCCGCCCAGTTTGCCTCAGACTTCAGCAACACACATTAATTCCAGCTATTAAGTCCCTAGACGTACTTGCGCTTCTACCGAGCTTGCTTTGTATCAGGGCTACTACAGGTTGTGTAACTGACCACATTCCCTTTTCTGCAGACTGCTGAAAAGCTCAAAGCCACATATGAAAGGGCCATGAAGCCTCATGGCACACATTTCAGGGGGAAACTAATTAGTTTCATTCCTTCTAGGATCATTTTATTGTAAGTTAACATTTAGTGAACATGCAATATGAACTAATTACTCTACTCGGGGGTTCTTTGTCCAATTTCTTAATTTAATAAAAATAAAACTATTATTTTTATGCATTTTCTAAGCTATATGAATATAGAATTCAAGGCCACTAATTTTTCAGTCTACAGATTCAGCTATAAAGCCACATTTCTCCAGACTAGAGAATTAACTTGCCTCAATTTCTGGCAAGAAAGATGGTTTTCTATAAATTCCAATCACATCATATGGTTTGGTGCAAAATGAACTATCTATATGCATGAAGCTAATTGCTTAATAGCCCCACTAACATATGCTTTCTGAAAAATGTACACACACATACAACAAATATAATTGGTGGAATCCTTTACTTAAAAATCATAGCAAGCCAAGAAACTTGCATACAGAATTATTCAGTTATTCTACCCTTTGAGTCAAGTACATGACAGTACTATTTGTCTCAGAGAACTAGCTGGCTATTCTTTCCTTTAAAAGCAATTTCATCTGGTGAACAACTATGATACTTGTTACAATTTTCCTGAAGGATACAAAGGTATTTAACAGTCTCAGATGTCTTTATGTGAAAAATCATCCTGAAAGAAACTTGCCTGATCAAAAGCCATTCTTGGAAATTAAATACAGGTAGCACTCTACTATAACTCCCACCAGGACGTGATTATGACAATGTAAATGCATTCTATGAAGAGCAATGTTATTAAAACTTGTAAGCACATAAAAATTATTTTTAAAATAATTTGTTGCCTTCTTGACTGTATTATGTAAAAAATGTAATGCTCTAGTTTTAAAAGTTCTTGATTAGGAAACTCAACCTGAAATCTTCATTGCAGATTGAGCTTCCTAAGCATTCTGTCTGGAATAGAATAGTTGTCTCCCTCACAGTTTCATGAATAAAAGCAATGAATCTAGTATTGGGAGGCTGTAACTTCCCATTTATTTCTGTACCCTAAATAAGTACTTTATACTGTTTCAGGAAATTAATAAGAATTTAATAAATGGCATTGGTTGAATAAATAAATAAAAAGAGCAAAGACTGTTAGAGATAGAAGACAACATTTAACTTCTGTATTAAGGCAAAACTTGAAAATGTAGTTGTTTTAATTGCTATTCATTTTAACTTCTGGTTAAGAGGAAAAACATTAAGGATTAGAACCTACATTTCTTGATTTCTAGACAATGTCATTCATTTCATACCATTATGCTATTTCTTATTGAAATAAAACATGACTAATTGCCAAGTTTTTATCTAAAGTGTGTTTGTGTCATTTTTTTTAAAAAAAAGAATGAGTAATTAGGTTACAAAGTAAAGTAAATGGTTTTTGCGGGAAGAAATATCTCCCTGGACAGCATCAGTGAGAGCAAGAGGAGTAGATATGTAACAGAAGAAAGAGAAAAAGTAGAATTCTCAAGAAAAGAGCACCAGGGCACAAGCAAAGGGAACTATCTGACATGATGATGTCATTGCAAGGTACATTGCAGGAAGTTGCTTAATGCAAAATGTGCCCTGAAAATTAAAAGCTGAGCTCTTCAAGGAAGAAGAGTAGTGTATCCTTTCTCCTGAAAGTAATAATCTGCAGCCCAAGAAACTTTAGAACTTAAACCAAATAGAGATTGAAGAAGATGGAAATTACCAAAACAAAACATAAAAGGCATGAGGAAAAGGACTAAAATCACCTGCAGGCATAAAAACAATTTACTTTTTATTTTTTTATATTGGCATCATTCCTAGAAGTTGACTTTTCACTTTGTGTTTATATGTGTGCATGTGTTTTCCTGTTTAGGTCATACTATGTAAATATTTTCATAGTTTTTCAATTTTATAAATTTTGCTATGTAATTATAAATCCTTCAAAAATGTCATTTAATCTTTGAATTTCATTGTATGACTATTTTTTCTCCCCAAACGCAAGCCAATTCTCAACAATTCTTCAATAATCTCTACTATATATTTTTGGGATTTTCTTTGTCCTATATGGTCCACAGACATATTAAGGTTAATTTTTATGGGGCTGGGGATATAGCTCAGTGGAATAAGCACTTGCCTAGCAAGCACAGGGTCCTGAGTTCGATCCCCAGTACTGCAAAAAAAAAAAAAAAAAAGGTTTATGTTTATGTTTATGTTTCATTTTGCTGATCTCTGTATAGATTCTAGCTGTAGCACTGTATTACCATGCCATTTAAAATATTGTAGTGCTAGAATATATTTTCATATTTAATAGCTCATATTTCTTCTTCCAATATTTTAAAAAGTATGTTTACTATTCTGAACTATATTATTTAGAATTTATGTGCTGAAAGTAACCCCTAAAATTTTGATTGATCCGCTGTCTATTTATTTCTACCTTTGCAATTTTGTCATTCAGAAGCATAATTCTAGACATTTGTCTTCTTGTACGTGTTGCTCAAAAGTTATATAATTCCTTCTAGATAAGAGTCTTGTGAAATCCCTATGCAGCATATTACCATATACTGTATAATTAGCTTTGTTACCATGAGTTCATTTTCCTTCTTTCATATTCACAAATCAAGATAATATTGATGAATGAAAAATTTAAAGGCATATATCTAACATCCTGCTATTTTACAAGTTCTGATTTTAGTTCAGGTAATTTTTCAATTGGTTCATTTTTGTTCTTTCATGTTGCAATGCATCATATATATATATATATATATATATATGTATATATATATTTTTTTTCTTTTTTAAAAGCAGGAGTCTGAAACTGTATTAGAAAAAAGTGTTTATGTAAACCCATTCTCCTCATCTCATCAAATTCTTGCTAAACAGATTAAGCCTTGAGAAATTTAAGATATCTTTGATTTAAACTATACTGTATGTAGTTATACACTTCCACCTCTGCATGTTCCCAATATGTTTTCATGAGTTGAGTGCCTTATTGAATTGTCTGGAACATTCAGAATGATCTTAAATTATAGTGCCTTTGTTAGATAGGTTTGCCTTATTCAGAATATTGTAGGCTGCCTCTGCTATTTACAATACAGAGGCTGTTGTCTAGGGACATATGGATGCACTTTATTAACCATCAAAAGTGAATGGTGACTACATTAATGCAGTCCTGATAGGACGGGGAGACCAAGGATGGAAGTGGTACAGCAGAACCTCAGTGTTAGCACAGGGAGTTTTCAAACTTCAAGGCTTTCTCTTCTTTAACAAGTCTTAAAATAAGCAACTCTTCTGTGTTTCCTAAAGTAATTGCTAGGTTTATTGGAACATGTCAAACAAACTTCCATGTTAGAATATGCTCAAAATAAATACATTTCCACTTAGGATAAGAGTCTGCAATTGTATTAGAAAACTCTATTATTTTAGCCTGATATGTTGACTCAGGTTACCATATTCTTCTGAGATGGTGGCACTCACTGGATATATTTTAGCTCTAACACAGTTTCTGAATATAATTTAGAACTCAATGAATTTTATTGACACTTGTATTCTTTTGTAGAGAATCTTGCGTGTGAGGTGATATCATCTAATCTAATGTAATTTTTAAATAGGTTCTCAGTAGCTGGTTATTCAAGGGTAGGTTGGTTTTCACACAGACTGATCCAGTGTAGCAATTACTATTATTTTTACAAAGCACAAGAGAGGAGACAGAAGAAACTAGCACAATGGAATGATTGATCTTCTCTTGGCTTTAAAAAGTCAATGTCCTGAGAGGGAGAGCGGAGCTAATATACCTGAGCACTTCCATGAAAAAGATGGAAAATTACCTATGGTGTTCAAATAAAAAGATTGCTTCAGGGGAAAAAAGAGTGGAAAAATATGTTAGGGGTACATAGCTCTGCTGGGTAGTTCTTTCCCTTGTCTGTGGGTGTGTAAATAAAATCATCCCCCTTTCCATTATGGGAAAAAATGAAAACATTTAGTCTTCCAAAAATATACATATCTGTGGTTTCTATACAGATTGTTAACAGAATACTGTGCATTTCAAATGTGTAATTATTCGATTCAGATGCCTTCTTATTTTCTAAAATTCATTTGTGCAGTTTGTGCTCTTTTCTGCCAAAGACTTCATTAGCTCCACAAACAGAACAATGTAACATCTTTAAACAAGGAATGGTAATCTTTTTCAATTCCACTGTGAAACATTACATAAAAGAGCAATTTATAAGCATTTCTAGGACACCAGTTTCTCCATTTGACCCACGTTAAATATTCTCATTACAATTATTTTAAATGAACACAAAATCTCACTGTAATCCCAACCCCAGGGAAATAAAATATACTGCTCTGAGATGAAAGGCTCGACGCTATGTAGGCATTTGAATGCAATGCATGTTCTTAACATGGATCATATGCAACCTGTATTTTAATAACTGAAATCATTTCACACTCAAAACAACCCATAACTATTGAATAAATGTCATAAACCTGATATACACAGATTAAATAAATGGGAAACTGCATATTTTAGCTATTGAATTTATGATGGAATTCCATATAGTCCCTACTGATACTTTGCAAAACTCCTAGCTTTCCCTTACTAACCCCTGATTATATTTATTAATCATTAGGAGATCACTGACACTGGAATCCAGGGCTTAGCTTTTTGATAATGTAATAGGATACTTTTGTTCATGTGAGCCATCATTTTGTACCTGTAAGATTCTATTTTGCATTAATTGTCATATTCTTGAGTAGTCTTCTTCTTTGAGATAGGGTTTTGCTAGGTAGTTCAGGTTGTTCTTGAACTTGCTATGTACCCCAGGCTGCCCTAGAAATCTCGATTCTTCTGTCTCAGCCTCCCGAGTGCTGAGATTACAGGTTTGCACCACCATGCCAGGCCCTTGAGTAGTCTTTTGGTACAAATCTTATTTTACATTCTTAGAAAGGAAGCCCGATTTTAAATAACATTCCCTTGATAAGGTATAATAATATTGTACATTTAAATTTTTATTTATTTTCTCTTTCCTTGTTGGCAATCCCCTAAGTTTGAAAACATGTTTTTCTTCTCTCTGATCACACATTTGGCAAACATCAATCTTTCCTGTACTTAAATGCACCATAGCTGACAGGCTGTTTTTGTTCAAGATCTTCAATTTATACACTGCTTTGGTATGCCAATATTCATTGCTTTATTCAGTGACATAATCAATTAGTATCATCCTGTCTTCAGAAATTAAGGCTTGGAAAAATTTGTTTCTCTGGTAAATGTGACTTACTCAAAATACAAAAGTCTCAGGCCTCAACGTTGAAGTTGTTGAGTACCTTTGCATTATTTCTCCTACAGAAGCGTGGGCTCTCTAAAAAAAACTAGTTGGATATATATCACAATGCTCTTAAAGTACTATAAAGAAAAATTGTTTCCACATAAAAGTTGCTTATCTGAAACACAATTTTAACATCCTTAGTTTGTCTCTTAAAATTCAGGCCCATTTAAAGTTCTTGGGACACAAATTAAATATTGAGATTTAGTCTTCATGTTTTACTTTCAGGAATGTATGTTCTTGGGAGTAGGGGGTGAGCCATATCCAAACCAAAATTTTTCATAAAAATTTTAGGGCAAAAATTCTCTATCAAAATACCAAGAGTTGTGCTTTCCCTATAAGTATAATCAAAGTGCTTAGTTTTATATTTTACAGATTTTTCTTTTTTTTCTGGAAGAGCATGATGTAACAAAATTTCTTAACATACAAATTTTAAAATAAGGAATAAAAGAAATCTTCCTAAAGAGACAATATCCTAAGTGGCACCACTTGACAGGACATTTTCTTGTTTTGTGATCTAAAATAATAGCAGTTTTGTGTCTGCTTCTCTGGTTTGGTCTTTCCACCTCCTGCTGGGTGACAGTACTGAAGGAGAAAGGACAGGAGGAAAGAATGAAACACAGACCACGAGGAAGTTTTCAGTGTGAATTCAGGGCTGCAAAGGCAGGTACCAGGTTCAGAAGCAAAAATTCTTCCTACAGGGTAAAGAACTCATATGTATCTAATTCCATAAATAAAGTAAATAAAAGATCTTAGTGACGATAAAGCACACATATCTTATTTCTGAAGAAGTCGAATGTAGAACATTTCCAATTCCATACCACAGTAAAGATTCTAGTCATTTTCTCTTTTTGGTCCAGAGATTTCTTTCAGTGTATTATCTATGCCATTTTAATCAACACTTCTGAAATCAAGTGACATCAAAGATTCCTGGATTCATTAGGATATATTTAATCCATTTGCAATTGCCCAGACAATATGAATGAAGTAACTGTTAGCTTGCTCGAACTCATACAGTGAAGCATCTGTCTTGAATAAAATCTCTTTGCCTAGGTCTAAATTGACTTGTCTTGGCACGTTGAAGATTATAAGATATTTTTGATGAAATAAAGTTTGTTCAACTTACTCTTTCCATGTAAATTATATAGTATATTTTCATAATAGCTTTTAAAAAAGATTGTATGAAGTTTCTATTTGCTTGTTGGATCACATGAGAGTTTTGAAAGCATACAACTACTTTTCTTAGATGCTGCAGTGGTTTTGTGGGTGCAAACCCCTTTATCTTGTTTACGCACATCCCCATCAATGAACACTGAGCTCTTGCTGTGTCCAAGAGTGTAGTAACTTGTGGGAATTTCTTGGGGTCAGTAATTAATGAAGGTAACTTGAAACATGTATAACTAATGCATAGTAAATATGTCTGTATATTGATATACTTTTTGATGTAGAATTTTTTAGTTTTTCAAAGTAAGAAACTTACAATTAAAAAAAGCACTGTTAGAATATATTTTCTGATTTTTATTTTAGAAAAAAGTGGTCATTATTGTTAAACAATTTATATTGCTTTCTAAAGTAAATGGTAAACAAATGGAGGTACTAATGGGAATTAGCCCCTAGATGTGTTAAATACTTACTGTGCCTTCAGTAATTAGGGCCGGTAACAATTTTAAAAACAATGGCAATAAGAGATTTGAAAGGTTTAAATTTATCATTTTTAACTTTTCAATTGCAAAAAGTAAGCCATGAGTATGGACTTTCATTTAGCATTAAACATTACCACAGTGTATCCAATAAAGAATGAGGTTTTCTTCTCCGCTGGATTTCAGTTGTTTCTATGAACATGAGCATGTTTTTAGAACGGTATCAAACATATGGGACAACGCTGCATTAACAACACTATCGCAGAAGTAACCCTTCCCGGACTGACCTAATTCTAAATCAAGAAAATAAAATGTAATTCGAACCTAAGCTGCGTCGTCATGTCTCTGTGTCTACAGTTGCATTAGCGTGTCATTTTGGGAAATCCACTAAGAACTAATGCAAGAGGAGAAGCAACGAGGGTCTGAAGGATGACCCTTTACCCACCGCTCCCCACAAGACACAGGCGATAAGGGGGCAGAACTATTATGGAATCTTTGCTTCTTCACTTTCAGGATTATATCTGGACCTTATTGTTGCCTCCACATACTGTTTTAGCTTCAAAATCACCAAGACTAAAGTGATAGCTTGGTCCGAAATAAGTTATGTAAATGCAATGTCTTTAAAAGCGAAATGCCTGTCACATACAATAAAGTATTAACTAAAGGTAATTAATGCTGCAGTTTACAAATTGATATAATTTAATGGATACATGGTAACTGAACACTGAATTCTCCGGTTACTGTAGAAATCAAACGATTACAATTCAGAAACAAAAGTTCCTGTGATATCATTATACCACAAATATTTAGAGTAACTCCATTTATCAGTAATGCCATCTGTCCTGTAGAACACAAACGGGCGACAACCCATAGGGCTCCTTTGCCCACTGATTACCTGGATGAATGAGATGCAAAATGACTCACAAAATCATCATAATATAGGACATTGTTATTGAAAAGACAGGGAGAAAGGAAAAGCACAAGATGGTGCTTCATTTGAAACTGTCAAGTCGGTTTAGAAAGTTTTAACAACTGACATTGGTTTCTAAAATGTATCAGCACGTTAAGTAATATCATGGCAGTTCTACACTCTCTTACTACCTTCAAGGAAACTGAAGAATTAAAAAGTTTCATGAAATAATATATAGCTTATTATAATATATTATGATTACCAATTATCCCAATAAGAATATACTCCAATACCCTTTATCGAGCAAGTAATGAAATTAAAAACCTTTTTCTGTCACTTTATGAAAATAATGAAATTATCATTTAACTTCTGTGAATTTTCAATTAAATTATCATTAACTTCAAAGTAAGTTTTTTAAAAACAAAATTAGGTGCATTCCTTATACCTTAAAATGCAGCCTATAAATTTCAACAGGCAAAATGATGTTTCTCAAATTTACTTGTTGCTGCATTTCATTATGGAAACAAAATAATGACCTATGATGACTCTAGTAGCAAACTGCTATCACAGTACCTAAACTGGCATTAAACAGAAACTAAATACCACTTACAGGATTTCTCAGCATTTCAGTTCGATGTGGTGATTTGCAATACATTTAGTTATGAGGTGAGGGGCTACCATTACTAAAAATTACTTTTCTTTTTCAAGCTTTATTAAGGTAACCAGCACTTTTTTGCCAATTAGCCTTACTGAAAATATTCTATGAATTATTTCTTCGATGAAGCTTGTCCTGATTGGGATCCACACCTGTGGATAAGTGAGAAGAAATATGTTATGAATAAATATGTTTCTATTAAAACAAGTGTAGCTTAAATAATTTAAAATTTCATATCACTTTATTTTTAGTTTACACTGAAAATGAAATGAAGCTACTTGGGGGTGAGGAGCTGTGAATAGCTCAAATTCAAATGTGTCAGGCATAGTGAAAACTAAATTTAAATAAAGCACAAATCTAGGAAATATTTCCCTTGTTGATTGAAGAATGTAACTCTTACAAGAATTCTACAGACACAACAAGTTCTGGGGAAAGAATGTGTCTCAAGCCTAGATCTGACAATATTAAAATAACCCCAAGTATTGAAAGCAAAGAGCCACGGTGTGGACTGCTCACCAAGACCCCCTTGTTAGCAGGTGCAGCATCTAGAGGGCTCGTTCATGAAAAACAAAGTACCTCCAGATAGATTCTGCCAATGCAGCAGCAGGCAGCATGACTTCGTGTTCCTGGTAGCAGAAGTCTTTCCTACTCTTCCTTCTTTTCTCCCTCACATCATTCAATCTGCCTCCTTTTTGTAGACATTTCTGGGGTATTTTTCCTGCTTTATTTATCATGTGTCTACCTTAGCAACAATGTCAAGTTCATTCCCTTTAAGATTTGATTCTAATGAAGTCAACTTGACTTTCTAAATAAAATTGTAGGAAACAGATATTTTTAAATCATGTCTCATCAGGAGCATGCTGTATCTTTCCATTTTTAAATTGCATCATTTACTTATAAAGGTTTATGACTTTTTTACAGCAGTCTTGAAAATTTTATACTTTTGATGCTATTGTTTACAGAATCTTTTTCCCTATTGTCTTTTTAAATTAGTATTGCTGATAGTTAGAAGATAAGATTCCTTTTATATTTTCTTTGAACCTAGATAAATAATATCATTATAAGCAATTAGCTATTGTTTTTCCAATAGAGTTTTTCATATGAACAAATGATTCTTCTTCTTTCTAGATATATTCCAAGATCAGTTTACCTTTTACTTATTGTAAGTCTTACTTTCTATTGACATAATAGTATGATCTAAATAACCAATTATTACTGAAACTATTTTGAATGTTTTTGGAATCACTAAACCTTTCAACCTTGAACCTGGTTTAAAGAAGTCTCATGATTATAAATAGAATCTTTGAAAGATACTTTGAAGCATGAAAAGATGTGACCTTTTTAACATATTCCTGGAGAGAAAAGATAAAACTTAACCCAAATGAACAAAGTTTAAAATGAATTTTCATTTTCAGAAAATGTAAAATGCTTTTTACATTTTCAGAAACTATAACATGACATACATACAGCAATATTTCTAAATAGAGTATTTTTCAATATTTTCTAAGAATTCTACACTGTTCTTGAAGTACTCTTACTGCTTTGGGGAATTAAGGTAAAGTTCGTGATGACTATAACTTTCTGTTAAGCAATTTTCCTCCTCAATTGTGCACAACCACTTATGAGGCAGAACATAACAGCTCAATCAAATCTTATTATGCCAGATTTAGTTCAAATCTTTATGAAATGCACTGGGAAAGACTTGATATTGTCTGAAAAAATATTTGCATCAATTACTCTTTCATAGGTGATAAATGAAGCGCACACTATAGGGGCCTTCCTCTTTGTTATGTTCTTCTACCAGGTGTCTAGAGCGGTGGCGGTGAACCTGCTGTGTGGTAGGTACCAGTGAGCCTGGAGCAGCGGCTGGCATCTGGTGCTGCCGCGTGCAGCCTCTAGGATTTTAGGAGATGGCTTGAAGATTCTGTGGTGTCCATTCACGTATTCTTCTGTTCACAAGCTTCAGTGTGCAAGGTAATAGTGCAGTTTGCCCAGTAATGTCCAGGACTTCATTAACCTACAACAAGAAAAGGAAATTAAGCTTCAAAATAAGAAACCACTTTTCTTTTCATTTGAGCTATTTCCAGAGCTCTTCAACTCACATAATGGAGATACTAATAATAACAACTGATCTGTGGGGTTATTCTAGGGATTAGATATATAAAGAATATGGATTTGAGGCTAAAAACAGACTCTGTCAATGCCAGTCATTATTGTTTCTGAATTAAGTTTTTGCCACCAGTTCAACAAAGCTGACTGAGTTTACTCAGGGACCAGTTCTGAATAAGTACCTACTGTACATGAATGCAGGGTGATATTAATCTAAGAATGAATAGTCACATGTACTGGGCCTTAAAAATTGACTTGGAGTGAATAAGTAACATTTTTATAATACCATAATGTAGTGCTAGCTCACTGGACACAGACCTCACTAACACATTAACTTTCATAATCTCTTAAAATAAAATTAATAGAAGGACATTGCTTCAAGGCCTTGTGCTCCTCAGTGGTGGCCCTGTGGTTCAATGACATGAAAGACAGTAAGTCTTCCGTTGTGAAAGAATAATTTCAAGTATATTTATTTAAAGTTGAAAATAAATTTTCCACCTTATCCATTTTAAAGAATAAAACTATGAAAAACTGGGCTGCTAAGGACATCGATACATGACATTTGCTTTTGCAAATCAGCCCTTACAGCTCCACATAAGTATATGAGACCTTTTCACAAAACAGCTGCTGGCTTTTTATGCTGAGACATGTGCTAGATCTTGCTCCAAAGGAGCAAGGGGACAATGAAGTCTTTTAACTCCCTTCTGATAAAGTCACAATGTTTTTTGTAATTGGAAAGAGTAAACACATGAACTGTTACGTATACATAGATTCTAAGTACAGAGTGGTGATCCGTAGAAACTTTTTTCCTCCCACATTCCTAGAGTGTGTCAATTCTTTAATAGAAACTTTCCTGAACTTTTATCACAACTAAAATTTCTCAGTATTAAAGCTCAGTAAAAAAGAAATCTCAGTGTCTGGAAGACAAGGCAATCAAACCATGTGACAGTCCCATATGCAACTCCAAATCTGTCCTCATAACTGTCTGTAGAGCTCACAAAAGAGTCACACATGTAGCTATTGGAAGAATATCTTACACAATTTGGCACACAATTTCTAAGATTAGCAGCTGAAGGGGGGGAGGGGGAAGCAAGGAACATAATAGATAAACTGACACCAATCCACTCTCTTTCTAAATTGTTTGGAATGTTAAAAATATCGCTTTAATCATTCTATATATACACTTTCAATTTGAAAGAAAAATTCAAAGCATGTTGTAGTTGATAGAACAAATGGTTTTAAAAAACACTACGAAATATATGTCACTGAACAAGGGAGTCCAGCCAGCTCCCAAGTGGCATGTTAACATGATGAAAAGCAAATCCAGGATGCTGTGAATCAAAGAAGCATGGGTCTATTTTTAAAGAGGTCTGTGTCTCCCCACCCTATTTGCCAAGTATAATTTTTTTAGAGAAGCTTGGCTTCCAAAATAGGTAAGTGTTTAAATGTTCTAGGAATTACCTACCCTACGCTTAAACACCTCCTTTTTGTGTAAGGCCTTCGGCTTCACATACATTACCCCTGTTAATTACTAGACAATCAGAAGGCTGTTCAACTAGTTCACTTCCCCTATTCTTGAACAGATTGTTTGAGACATAATATGAATACTAATTAATGATAAAATATCTGTGAGTGTTTTGAAATATGGACAGAGATAGCACTTTTAGAATGGCACCCAGATAGATCTTGTGTAACAAGCTCTACTGGTCATATGAAGGGTCACAGTACAGCTCAAAGACACGAGAGCGAAGTGGCAGAGTTTTTGGCTCCAATTCAGTGGAAAACTGTGGATTGCTGTGTCTTTTTTTTTTTTTTTTAAGGGAATTTGATGTTTTTTTTAACCTTTTTTTCTGTAAAATGAAAAGAGTTTAAAATAAAAACTCTTTGCAGACAAATGGTGAGAAAAGCAGTCAGAATTTTGTTAGAGGTCAACTTGAAGAGCTACAAGACTAAGATATCAATATTTTTGGGGGCAGCATTATGGGTTGATTCTCTGTAAGAAACAAAATACAAGCAGGTGAGATCCAGCCTAATGCTTAGTACTTAAAGTTAACTCTGATGCAAGAAATAGGAAAAGGTAATTTAAAAGGATATTACCCTTAGGTTAGGGATATGGCTTAGTGGTAGATTGCTTTCCAAGCATGTATGAAGCCCTGCATTTGATCTCCAGAAATACATACACACATAAATAAATAAATAAGCAAGCCAGACATGGTGACACCTACTGTAATTGCAGCACTGTTGGAGGCTAAGGTGGGAGAAGCCTTCCCTGGAGGATCTTGCTGGGGAACTTAGCAAGACTCTGTCTAAAAATACAACATTTAAAAAGGGTGTGGGTAATGTAGTTCAGTGTGAAGGCCCTGAATTCTGTCTCTAATATCTCAAACATACAAACAAACAAACAAATAAACAAATAAGATCCATTTTTTTGAGTCAGTACACCTTTTACAAATATCTTACTTAGTTTCTGAGAAATTAACCACAAACACCCAGACGAGGGAGGCCAGGGGCCCAAAGAAAAGGTGACAGAGACACAGAGGGCTATGGGTGCAGAGAGCCAGAGGAGGGGCCAGAGACTAGAGAGAAAAAAGCACAATGTTCCATTAAAGAACAAGGATATTATTGGATTCAGTTATTAAGACAAATAATGTTCTTTGCAGAAAGTCTGATTCACTGCCATACCATGTCGTCTCTCGTCCTTTCCTTCAAAAGTTGAATAGTGTGATCTCTTCTCAAAACGTTTTTAAACTTGTTCCATCTGGTCTCTGAATCTTTACCTTTTTATACAAAAGTCTTTGTATTCTCCTTAATTTTATATCTAATGTTAATACTTAAATAGTGCTTTAATTCTTTTTTATTTTAAAGAGAAAAAACTCATAACGAATAACAACAACACAGACAAAAACAATAAAAATGATACAGAATTTCAAAACAAGATGATAGGAAATTAACAGTGATTGTTATATTACATATTGATATCTTCAGCGACATTAATCTTTGCTAAGATTAATAGTGCCTTAGTCACATGGCTGAACTATAATGTATTGCTTCGGAGAATAGTCTGGGAAAGTACCACTCAATCATTTAATATGAATGAAAAGGTTAACTTAATGAGTTCTTAAATCATAACAAATTACTATTGTATGAAAGCTTACATTTATATATACCATAAAGCTAATTGTGGCCATTCATATATTTGGTAATTTTTTCCTGGATGCTTATAGGTGCCAAGCAGTAGGCTGCAGTGGAGGACAGTGTCTTCTGACGACCTTCAGTAAGTAAAACAGATCGACTTTGGTCTTGGATGGGGCACATATTTATAGAGGGCAGAGTGTGAAGAGGAGTATCCAAGCTGACTCATGGGTTTGTAGTTTGACCTAAGAGCAGAACTTGCAAAAGTGATGTAACAAGAATATTTTCTCTTTAAAATCTAACTAATGAATCATCAATGGTATTTAATCAATAATAAAAAAAGTAAGGGATAATGATATTACCTTTAAGTAGAGGAGAATTAATAGAAAAAATAAAAGCTAACAAATGGAACTAGTTACATCGCCACATATAAACTAGGTGTAATGTTTTATGATGCTGAAAATCACTAAGAAAATAGGCACACATTTTATATTATTGGTTTATAAATAATTTTGTTATACATTTCCCTTCTGCAACAGGTATTCAATGTCTCATGTCAGCAGTAGATATTTGAAAGGCTTAATAATTTCCTCACTAACTTGTAATTCAAATATGGTTCTAACCCTCAGCTTTGAGATAGTGTCCTGAGACATTTTAGTACCAGTATGCCCAAATTTCTGCAGTCACATGACATAGCAGGAGAAAAGCCTATATCGTAAAGTCTGTATCGCCCTCTTCAGTGGTTTTCTCTGCAATTGAAAAAGCTAGAGTTTCAAGTACAAGTTGCTTACTGAACAAAAATCCTCAGACACAGTCAAACACAGGATTTCTATTGAACTTCAAGGATTTCACAAAGAAATAGTATATTATTTGTCCAAAAAGAATAAAACACCTGTTTCTTTTTAAGAGTGATTTAGGTCAGTAGGCAACAAGCTAAATCTTTGTTATAGATGCACTATGGTGTCTGAATCACTCCCTGCCCTTTTGGAGGACAAACTGCACAAGAGATTCAGTGACCTTCTGACTCGACAGTCAAGTAACTACCATTATGTTGAGTCAACATGAATACACATGGCTGACAATTTGCTAATTGACTGCTTCTGGTTAGCCAAGTGTACTTTTGACCCTAATGAGAACCTAATCAATTAATACCTAATCAACTAGGAAAATAGACTGCTTGCTGTTTAAATTAGACTAAAATAATTTTTCTAATAAAATTAGTGCTGTAAAGTGGCAAACTTCTAAGTTAATATTTGATAATCATGTTTTTTAGGATCCTCTTAGTTAACATTAAGAAATTGAACTATTAAATGTTAGATCTGATATTCAAGTATATCCAAAAGCTTTTTCCCCCAAAATAGAAAATAAGCAATGCAATTCAAATACTAAAATGTGAACTTCTGGATTCATTTGAGAAAGTGATAACATGATATGACCACTAAGTCAAAAAAGGCATACACGTGTTCTTAAAACAAAGAGAGTCTCTATTAAAATTCTACAATAAGTAATGACATTTAATATAATCTCATAGTCAATAGCATTTTATGTCCAGGCACATAAAATTTCCTTCTTGATTGAAAGATGTTACTATTGGTTTTCATGAAGATACAAAAAATTATCTTAAAAGAAAAGTTAATCACATTACAAGAGAAATTTCATTTAAAATCACAAAGTGGATGGATGAACTATTTATCTATGTATCCTTTCATCTACTAAAGGATAAGTTGATTGCTTCCAGTTTTAGGAGTTATTAATAAAGCTTCTATAAACTTCCATGTTTAATCATAGCTTCTTTCTTTTTCTTTCTTTCTTTCCTCTCTCTTTCTTTCCTTCCTTCTTTCCTTCCTTCTTTCCTTCCTTCTTTCTTTCCTTCTTTCTTTCTTTCTTTCTTTCTTTCTTTCTTTCTTTCTTTCTTCCTTCCTTTCTTTCTTTCTTTCTTTCTTTCTTTCCTTCTTTCTTTCTTTCTTTCTTTCTTTCTTTCTTTCTTTCTTTCTTTCTTTCTTTCTTTCTTTCTTCTTTCTCTTCTCTCTCTCTTTGTTTTCTTTTCTCTTAGTCCCTATCTCTGTCTCTGTCTGCCTGTCTGTCTCTCTGTGCCTGCATGTGTGTCTCTCTTTCTGGCTTCCAGATTTCAAAAGAAGGCCTCAGGGGCCAGGCAGTGTGCCTTAAAGTGAACAATGCGTAAGGCTGTGAGAGTGAAGCGGAAGGTGCACCAGAAGCCCTAAAAAACTGGAGATGCCGGGAATGTGGATCTGCTGCTGAGGAAAACCACAGCGGGTTGTGGAGTATGCCTGAGCAAGAAGCCCTTATAGACCTCAACTAACAGTGCCACAGGGGTAGGGTTGCCTCCCCCTGTGGAGTTCACATCTCACTCCGGCATGCCATGGGTTCTAGACATGGAGCCCTAAGACTTAGGTTTGCCCTGCTGGGTTTCCGTTTTGCTTTGGTTCAATTCTTTTACACCCCCTATTCTCCCCTTTGAAATGAGAATATTTGCTGTGTACCATTGAGTGTTGCCAGTGTTTAACTTTCCTTTTGATTTTTTAGTTAAATTATTGATACATTCTCGATATACATAATGATTACATTCATCATAGGGAATTTGTACCTGTACGTGGTATAGCTTCATATTGTTCACCCATTCCTCTCCCCTTCCTTTAACCCCTCTTCCCTTCCTATTTACAAAAGCTTCATTTCCATGTTTTCCTTTCATTACTGTTTTTCTTTTTCCTTCCTTCCTTTCCCCCCTTCTTATTTGAACGTTTTCTTCCTACTTCACAATATCTATTATACATTTTGGTCCTCACATTTTCAATCTTTCACACCAGAGGGACAAGGCAATATTTATAATGTGTGTCTGTTTTATTTTGCTTAAGAGTATGGTCTCAGAGTGTATCCATTTACCTAGAAATGTCTCAAATGTATCCTTCTTTATGGCTGGGAGTACTCCATTGTATAAAAAAAAATAAATATTCTTTCTCCATTTGTTGGTTGTTGAGCATTTGGGCTGTTTCCAAGATTTAGCTACTACAAACTATACTGCTATAAACATGAGTGTGCATATGTTGCTATGGTATTATGCTTTTATTTATTTTGGGAAGACATTAAGAAGAGAAACACTTAGGTCATATTGAACCTTTAATTTTAGGTTTTTTTAGAAATCTCCACACTGATTTCTACAGTGGTTGCACCAGTCTATATTGCCACCAACAGTGGAGAAGGGTTCATTTTGACAATAATCCCAAAATTATTATACAGATTTAATTCAGTCCCAATCAAAATATTAATAGCGTATCTCACAGAACTAGAGAAAGCAATCCGAAAATTCATTTGGAACCAGAGAGACCTAGAATAGCAAAAACAATTCTGTAACAAAGGCAAGGCAGGGGCATCACAAACACTAACTTGGAATCATACTACAGAGTTACTGTGATAGAAATAGCATTATACTGGCAAAAAAGAAAAGAAAAAAGACTGATGATCAAGGGAACAGATTAGAAGATGTAGATACAATGCCAAACACACTGTGCCACCTTATCTTAGAAAAAGGGGCAAAACACCTTCACTGGAAGAAAGATAGCCTTTTTAATAAATGATGCTGTAAAAACTGGCTTTCCACATGCCAAAGATTAAAACTAGACCCATATTTTTCACTATGCACTAAACTAAATTCAGAATAGACCAAAGATCTAAATATTAAAACAGAAAAACTAAATCTGCTGGGAGGAAAAACAGGTAGAACTCTTGAAGACATGGGTATAGGCAAAGACTTTATGAACAAAACCCCAATCACATAGGAAATATGATCAAAAAATCAACAACTGGGATCTTATCTTATTAAAAAGCTTTTTCCTAGCAAAAGAAGTCACCAAAAGAGTGAAGAAATAACCCACATAATGGGAAAAAAATTTGCAACCAGTATTTTTCTTTTACAGATGCACACAGCTAAGAGTTGGCCATGATTTTCATATTTTTATTTATTTTTATTTTAAACACAGAAGAATGGAGACATATAAACCAGAATAACACAAAAACAATACAGGAAATACTAAATTATAGAGACGTTAGTAGGGAATTAGCACTGGATGCTATATTACATAATGTTATCTTCACATTAGTTAACACAAAAACAATAAAGAAAATACCAAATTATAGAGAAGATAGTAGGAAATTAGCACTGGATGCTGTATTACATAATGTTATCCTCACATTTGTTACTCAGTTATACAGATGATGGCTAATTCGATTAATCAATTTTCTCCACCCTCATCTCCATTGTTCTTCCACCCAATCAGTCATCTCCCCTCTGATGATAACTGTACTTTTGGGTTTATTTACTCCCTCAGACTCTCACCTTGGGAAGAGACATGACTGCTTCAAATTATGCTGTAACATATATGGGTGTATACAAATTGCTATGACAGGTGGTGCTCAAAGACAGTAGATAGGCAAGGAACCAGGTTCACTATGGTCAAGTCCCCACTGAGAAGCCCTCAAGACCATCGGAAGTCCAGTCAAGTTGGTGGGGTTACCCAGTGAACGACCAGGCTTCGTCTCGATACGTCGCATCCAGAGGTCCAGTTGAGTCCTCAGGGCCACGCAAGCAGACCACAGGGCTCCACCCCATCAGCACACTTCCAGTGGCCAGGTTAAGTCCATGGCATCGCCCCCAGAGGACCACCTGGCTCTGCCTCATTGCTGCGCTGCCGCAGGCCCCGACCAGGTCTTCAGCGTTCTCATGTAACCTGGAGGGAGCCCCCTCCCCCCTCAGGCTACTGAGCTCCCTGTCAAAGCCTCCAGGGTCCCCTTATAGGTCATTTGTGTCTCCATGAAGGCCACCTATGACTCTTTGGAGGCTATCCCCACCCAGCAAGAGAACCGGGTCTGCACCCTAGCTCCAGGTCTTCGCCTCCTCCCACCTCCCGATCTCCAGTGTTGCTGTTCCCTACCCCTTGCAGCTGGGCATTGGGTGCACTTACGATGCTGGGCACAAGGGCGTGAGGTCTCCCCCACCCGTGCTCACTGTGGTAGTCCAGGGTGTGTACTAAGTTTAGTTATTAGTTCTAGAAGAGAACTGGAGGATTTTCTTGGGTCTGCTGTGTAGAGTACATTGTCTCTTGGACTCCTGGACTGATGCTTTTCATGTAATTTGTCAATATGGGTTCATACAAGATTCACATATGCAAGCAGTATGGAGACCCTCTTGGTGCTCATATTAGTAGTTTAGGGTGAATCCTGAAGCCCGTTGACTCAGCCCGTTGCTGTCAGGGACACGTGTTGAATACTTGGGCCACCAAGACTCAGGTGCTCAGAGAGGGAGTTCAGGGTGGGAGCTGAAGCCTGGTAACTCAACTCGCGCTTCCTGCTTGGTGTTGGAGTGAGAAGGGTGTGGGGCTGTGTGATCCACCTCATCTGCAGCTCTCTCTTGCTGTTGTGCTCCAACAGTTCTTTGGCTGGATTCCTGGGAATTGCTGTTCCCCTGGGATTGCTGCTGATGCTCTCTGCTGCTCTCTGCTGGTCGTTGCTCACACAGTGGAGAGGTAGGAGACCACAGCCTAGGGCAGGCATAGACCTGGGTGTGGTGGGCTGTGTACTGGTTGCTTTGACCCCACCTTGCCTCAGGGAGCTGATTAGAAAGGTTGCTGCAGGGTGGGGATTCTGTTTTAGTGGCTGTTGTAACTTCTCATCCTCAAAGTGGGTTCAACAACACCTCCCAATTGCCATTGCCTCTTTTCCAGGCTGTGCTTTCTCCTCTCTGGTCCTGGACGAGCTTTCAGAACTCTGCTCTCCCCTGGCCAAGTTGAGAGGCTCCCATAAGCATGGGTCTCTGAATCTGAAGCTGTGAGTGCCAGAATGTGGGAGCAGGCTGAGGGTGTGTTTGGAGCGGTGACCCCCTCCTTCTCTGCCTCCTCTTCCTCTGACTGCACCACGGGGGCCCTCCAAGCCTTTCCTCCAGAAGAGGTCTTGTTTGCTCTTTCTGAGGACTTCAATTCTCATTTCAGATCCTTCCTGGGTTCAGGGTACACATCTCTCTCCTTCCTGTCTTTCTCATGTTGCTATATTCCAGTGTCTGTGTGGCGATTCTCCAGGAGGATCTTTCTCTGCTGCTTACCCAGTCACCATCTTCCCGGAAGTCCTTTGCCATGATTTTCAGAGGAGACTGGTTGGGACTGTTCAGCAAAGTCGAACTGTTAAGATTTTGGTGACTCTTAGAGATGGAATTAATGTATCATATATAATGAATTAGACATGGCCTTTTGGGGGCCAGAGGCAGAGTGTTATTAGTTCAGATCCAAAAGTATCCTCTCAGAGGTTCATGTGTGTGTGTGCCGGGGGGGGGGGGTGTTGGGGTTGGGGAGGTGACTGGATTGTGGAGGCACTGCACTCCTATGTAGATTAATCCATTGATGAGTGCACAGCAAAATGTGCTGTTAAGAAAAGGGTCCTGGTTGAAGAGGTGGGTCACTGACAGCATGACCTGGAAGGGTATCTTCTTTTCCAGCCCCCTTCTCTCTCTACTTCCTGTATGCCATGACGTGAGCTTTCCTCTGCCATGCCCTTTCGCCATGCCCTTTCTCCTTTGCAGCTGGCCAGTAGACCCACTGGGAAGTGTAAGCCAAATGAAAACCCCTTCTTTTAGATTGTGGGTATAATGTGTCATGTCCAGTAAGAAGAAAACTGCTAATGTGAAATACAAGAAACACTTTCCTCAATTTTGGAATGTCTTTGAGCGCTGTTTTTACCCCATTCTCCTCAATCTTTTCTTGTAGAGAATAACTAAACATGTGCCAGGACTTGCTTCTGTTGCTCATGTTTTTAACCTGTCTCATATTGGTAAGATGAAATTTTATCTTATCCTGCATCCTGGATAATATTTCAGCTTTATGTTCTAATTTTCTTTTTCTCTCTGTCAGCTAGATCTAACCTTCTGTTTAGTTCATTCTCGTTTCAACATATCTAATGTTCCATTTTTTTCTTTTAAGAGGTTTCTGCAGTTTTAATTCTGCTTCTTCATATTTTTACCTGTTCATTTCTTGATTTTATGGTTATAATGACTTGTCTATAGTGGCAAGTTTCTTGATGTGTTCTGTTTAACTTACAGTTGGAATGGATTGATCTGTACAACTACTGCAATGCCTGAATTCAGTGTACGTTTCCTCAGAGGGAATTTTTGTTTGCTTCTGCCAGGTATTCCACATTACCAATTTATTAATTTGGGAATACTTAAAACTAATTTTTCTTTTTGAGTTTCTTAGACCACAAGTACATATCTAATTTCTTTGAGGTAAAATTTGAATAACCAGGGAATATGTTTTATTCTGTCTCTATCTTCACCTGAGCCAAGACAATTTTCCTATTGTTTCCTTTTGTTGGTGAGTACATTTTCCTAGTCTGCCTTCCCACGGTGAGTGCATCCCTTCAATATCAGGCTTACAGAGAGGCCACACAGATCCTCACTTCACTCGGGTACTCAAGGTTTTATGTTCCTAAATGTTTTTCCAACACATGCATTTTGATTACTCTTGTAAGCAATTAATTTCTATAGTCAGCTTCACTTTACCAGTTTCTTTCCATTTTCATTCTTTAAATATTTATTCGCTTTGTTATAAACTCAGTTATACACTTTCAAAAGTAATTTTACCTTTTTTACATAGCATGTGGACCATGCTTATACATATTTCATTGTTTATCTGAATTTGAATTTGAATTGGGCATTCTGTATTTTTGTTTACAGTCTATAGTAAACCTACAACCTAATCCATCATATTTTGGAAGTGAAAGACTGGCTCAAAGCTTAAGCCAAGTTTTATCAAATCAGACATAGGTGATGCTTTTACAAATCTGCTAATACATTTTTCCTTCAAGAATATCAATTTGCCTACCACATAGTTTTAATCTGAGAATTCTATAGAAAGTGTTCCAATAAGTTTATATTTGTAATGTGAAAAAAATCTAAGCTCCTAAGTAGCTCTCTTTAAAGCAGTCTCTTTTTTTTAATTCTTTCTTTACTCTGGCATGTTAATTACTCAAATTTATATATCAATACTAACTATTCTTTTGAAAGCATTTCTTAAAAAGTGGAATCTCTTTAAACTATGGACTCAGGTCCTTTCCATACCTGGAGGTTTTCTTTGAATTCTTGTGGATTTATTTTTTCTGTTTTCACCTCAACTTCAGCATATAACAGTCATATGCTAGCTCTGCATTGTTTTTCATACCTACTTTGGTATTTGCAAATGCTTGACCCTTCTTAAGCTGTTTTTGTCTGGTTTTTCATAATTGTGTCCTTCATTACTATCTAGGTTTTCTACATTGCTGAGTTGCTTCTTTGTCGTTTTTAATATACTAAAATTTTTCTCATAGTCTTATTTTTCTCTCAATTTTTTCCTTTAGTTTTGTTAGCTTCTTTTTCATTGTGTCCTTTGTGTTGCCTCATATTTTATCTTTTATTTCACGAAGCCCCAATTTCTTGAGTGTGAAAAGCACTTCTGAAAATGTTATGGTCTGCCGGAAGTACATTTTTTCTGATGTATCTTCTGCGTTTGAATTTTGTTGTTGTTTTTGTTTGTTTATTTGTTTTGTGTTTGTTTTTGAGACAGGGTCTCACTGTATAGTGTAGGCTGGCCTGGAGTTCCCTATATGGCCCAAGCTGACCTCAAATTTACAGTGATCCTCTTGCCTCAGCCTTCTGAGTGCTGCCATTACAAGCATGTACCACCATGCCTGTCTGCGTTTGAATTTTATGTGTTGTATTTCTGTGCTTCCTTCCCTCCCTCTTTTTGTAGAAGTAAAATGCATTGATAGATCTCATTGCAAGATAGAGTCGTTTTATGCAAAACTTCTTATAAGTTTTATGCAAAACTTCTCCAAAACGGTGAGGGCATATTCCCCTTGATTCTTCTTTCCTAAATTTCTGGACACCCAATAAATTCTGTATATAAAGTTTTTAATATTACTTGTTTTGTGTCACAGGTCAGAAGAAATTCTCGTTTCGATAGCTCCTCCCTCATCTGCACACATACTGGTAGAATTTAGGGAGGGACAGTTTTCTAGACTTCATTTTATTTTCTTATTTCAGCATAACACAGACATTTTCTTCACAGGCTACAAGGTTTGGCCACATTTGTCTCATTAACTTTCCTGGCTGCTGCTTGCTGCTCACTATCAAGCCAGTTGTATACAAAATTTTCTCTTCATTTCTCTTCTTCACACTTCCTGGTGCTAGGATAGAAATGACTGAGCTTTTTGGCTCTTTAATCTGAGGCTGGAGGTTATTGCATTGAAATGATAAAATACAGAGTCTTTTAATCCAGAATTTTTGCTTCTCAAATTGAAGACATAATTGGAACAATATTGGTCAATTTGTAACACACTTTTTAAAAAATTGCTTTTTTAAATTATTTCTTTCTATTACATTACTTTTTAGAAGAAGAATTCTGTGCAGATTGCTACCATTTTATTTCAATTTTGTTTAAACTGTGATATATTTATATAATGCCTTTTGGTTCTTCCCCATTTTACATCTGTCCCATTTTTTGTTTGCTTGTTTTCACTGTTTTTTGTTAATTTTTGGTAAGTTCAACAGAAAAATAATATGAAGCTACCCTTACATTGCTTCCATCTTTCTTGTGAATTTCAATTTTTTAAAAAAGGAAGTATATGTCCTTTGGAAATTCCTTTTACTTCTTTCTAAAATTTTGTTATTTTCTTTTTCTTTTTTATTATTAATTGTTTAGTGGTACATTTTATTTTTTATTTCAAAGAGAGTAGTAGAAGTAAAAACAGAACAATAGCAGCACATCAATATCACAAACATAAACAAAACAAAGCTTGAACATTAAAAGTGATACAGGGTTTCAAAACAAAATGATAGAAATTAACAGTGGTTGTTATATTACATATTGCTATCCTCAACTATGTTGCTCAGATTACCAGATGTAACAGTGGAAGATTGTTCAAACCATTAAAGAGAATAAAAAATAATTATTAGATAAAACATTAGAGATAATTCAGAATTTCACTAGATAAGAAGGTAAGGAATTCACCAAAGGTTGTTCCATGGCATATTGTCTTCAAATCAGTTGCTCAGATTACCAGATATAAGCATGCAAAATTGGTCAGAAAATAAAAAATTTTAAGCATTGACTGTCCCTTTCAATATATTGGTACATTTTAGCTATACAATCATTACATTTATCATGGGCAATTTGTACCTGTACATATGACTCAATTTTTTTCCTGTTTCCCCTACTCCTTGTCCCCTCCTGATTTCTTTGTTCCCATTTTCTCCCTCTTTTCTCATGTTTTTCTTAAGGCTAGATGATTTACAGGGCTTACCTTCTCTATACTGGTATGATATTAGATTTTGTTTACTTTGATGTCAACATACAAGGGGAATCAAATGAAATATATGGACCTCTGTTTAGCCCGTATGCAAAGTTAACATCAATTTACCTGTTTGGGATTTCAAGCTTTCTTGCAGAGAGCTGCAGAGAGAGCTCAGGTGCGGTATCAAGATGGAGATGCACAAAACATTCATTTATTGTGAAGGGGGAGACTGGGAGTCCCCCTCATTGCTTCCATTATCTCCCTGAAATAAGCCTAAGAGACTGAAGAGGAAGCAGGAGCGCTGCACATCTAGGAGGAGAGGGGGAGTTACATACCAGTCACCTAGAAGCATCCAAGAATGAATGAAGTAAGAAATATAATAAGCATTTGGGTCACCTTAAAGTGCTTGGTTAAGGCAAATGTTCATAAGCTTATCATAATTTGGCAGGGGGACCAGTCAAGTTAACTGAGGGGGTTTTGGGGGCATTTTTTTCCTCTTCTTTCTTTCACATGTCTAGCTGTCCAGATGCAGGTGAAGAGTGGGTAGTGAATTGGTCTTAATTGGACTTGAGGTTTTACGATGGTAATGGAGGGAGGGAAAGAGAGAAAGGAACATGAAGGAAATCCACGTGGTGATCATAATCACGCCCCTCAATGAGATTAATCCACAGGAAGGAAAAGAGGAAGCTACTGAGCAGTAAGAGATGCAAGGATTAACGACCATAGGTCTCACTGTGATCAGAATACTTAGAAAACGAAGGTAGAGGGCGGCAATCCAAGAGTGAGAGGACTGAAATGAGACAATGGAGGTCTCCCTGTGACTGGTAGTGAGGAGGCTCACGCGTGAGGAACCAACAGGTATGGAAAAATCTACCTTTGGAAGACATCGTAACTATCATAACTGACAAGAGAAACTGGAGTTAAAATATTCATGGAATGAGCGGGAATAATCCAAGTCTGCAGATGACTAAAATAAGAACTTCTGTAACATTTTTTCTCCCTCAGACTTGCAAAGATAAAAATGATTGACAGGTTCCAGTCCTGGCCAAGTGTGGGAGGAGTATAGTACAACATTTTCATAGGAAGTCTAGCAATATTTATCCTAACTCTCCTACTTCTCACTCAGCAATTCCGTTAGGAGGAATTTACCCTACATAAAAAGTTGAAGAAGAATGAAGGGCATTTATACAAGAATGTTCAGTTGAAGAAATGTTTACAGTTGTAAAGAACCATAAATAATCTGGATACTTATCAATAGATACAGTAATTGGCAAAATAAATGATCATATATCCACCAATAAAATACACAACCAGTCAAAGAATGAAGGAGTATTGCATGTACAGACATGGAAAAGTGTCCATGATATTTTCTTAAGAAGAGGAGAAAAGATGTTCTTTTGTTTTTAAAATAATTTAAAAGTCATTAATTTCAAGAGATTTTATAAGAAGTATATTAAAACTAAAAAATACATATTTGAATATAAAACAATAAAAGGAAAATTACTGCTATGAAAAACAAACTATCAAGATTTTGTCAGGGACTTGTGGAATGCTGCAGGGACTTACTGAACCCAAATCTCCACCCCAGGAATAGAGAGATCAAGACTGCAGGAATGAGACTCTTAGCTCAGACTGACCAGTAACTTCCCTCAGCCTGAGGTGTGGGGGTTTTACCCCCGACGCTGGCCCTGGGTCCGCTCTGACTGCCTCAGCTCTCCATACCATTAAATTTCCTATGATCCAGATAGAAGTTGTACCGCAATGTACATAGGACACTATAAGAAAATGTAATTTTGTAGACAGAGACTTTGGTTTATAGCTATTCAAGTATTTGAGAAATAATGCTCCATTTTAAAAAGCTAAAATCTAAATAATTATAAATTCTTATGATTTTGAAGTTTTAAAATATTGTATGTTTCACACACTCAAAACTGAATTTTTGGTGCGAAGAGTCTACAAAATAGTAGTGCAGTCTGTTTTCTCTGGAGCCAACATAAATTAAGCAGAGGAAAACCATCTCTTCCCATAGAGCTGCTATGTTAACGTTAATGTTAATGTCAATCAGACTCAGTGATTAATCAGACTCAGTGTAGGTATATATGTTAATGTTAATCAGGCTCAGTGTAGGTATATATCTTTTTGTTTTGTTTTGTTCTTGAGACAGAGTCTTGCTATGTAGCCCAGGCTGTCCTCAAACTCATGAGGATCCTACGGCCTGAGCCTCCTAAGTGCTGAGATTGCAGGTATGTGCTGGGTCAGTATAAATGGTCAAAAACTAAGAAGATTCAGCTTGAAGTTTTGTGAAATTTTTTACACGGGAATAGATAGTTAACAGAAAAATAATTATAGGCCATGGAAACTCAAAAAGGAATTTGCTGTGTTGTGGTCATATGTTATAAAATGTTAAGTGGTGTAGATAGGTGTCTAGTATTTACATAAATTACAATGATAATTACCTATGGCTCTGCTGTTCTTTCTGTAGGCTATAAGCTAGTGTAATTTGGTGAGTTTAGATAAGCAGGAATCAGAATAGTTGCTTTAATTTAATAATGTACTCTGGAAGTTGTTCAGGTATTTAATGCACTCTGAGCTGGCCCTCTTACCCATTGCTCTGTGTGCCACCCTTAGTGTGTTTTGTTAAGAAACAGCATCTGTAGACAGAACTGATGGACAAATAGTAAATGCTCATCTGGATGTGTTAGACAGACCTGAGAATGCAGAAATGAAACAGGTAAGTGGTCTGGAAAGTCTTAGGAAAACAAATAAAATGCTACTTGTAACTGTAAACTTTTTAATCACCTCTGAATTTCATTATTTGATACCAAAATTCCTATAAAATACATTTAGGGAAGTGTTCATTATAAGATATATTATTTTATAAATATATTATAAGCAGTGCAGATATGTAAGTATATTGGAGGCTGTGCATAGCTTACATGCAAATGCATCATTTTGTATCTGGGTCTCAGTTAACAGTAGGGGATCCCCAAAACACTTCCACATGGATACTCAGGAACAACAGAAAATAGCAATGGGATTCAAACACCTGTGTAGAGGGCAGTTACACGGATCACAGACATTAATCTATGGAAAAGCTTAGTCATCCTTTAATAAACGACAGTTATTCTTGTTGGTGGTAGTAGAAAACACATGAGATTAGAAAATTTCTTATGGGTTGAATGTGAATCTTGGCCCACAGAGATATTAATCAAAACAGAAAGGCTGGTAAGAATTTATAGATTGTTTACAGTTGACCTGGCCTTGGGGCCTATACATTTCTGTGTCAGAATCCATAAAAATCAAATCAATAATCATTTTTAAGTCCCTCTTACATGTATAGTAATATTTAGGTACTAAGAGAATTTAAGAAATTCATGCCCCAAACTACTTTACAAGTCAAAAGTGCCAGTAGATAATCCTATAAAAACAATACCACTAGGCACAGCATGGTAAATGCTAAGATTCTTTAAAGAAATAGTTGTTCTGTTTTGAGAGTAATAAGGAAATAAAGTGAGAGAAACCAATAATCACCATCTTTTATTGTGGAGTTAATTTTTTATAGATGAAAAGGGAAAATCGTTGGTGAGATGGTTACCAAGAAACAGAGGCAGAAGTCAAACCTTATCTGTTGAATTCTTAACTTCATGATTTCAGTTTCCAAACTAACCACCTCCCTCTGTCTTTGATGAGACAGATTTCATGGAATGCGTCATGACTGGTGCTGTTCTTGGGCTGGAACGCAGATGCTCAGGGTTTTCCTCTAGACTTTTACTGTAATGGTGATCTTTACATACAGTTTTTCCCAACTGCTTGATTTGGAAAATCCAGCAAAGAAAGACTGACCATAGGCAGTACAGGCTCAATGTTAAGACTTTATGGTGAGAATTACTTTCTCCTGCTGACAAAATTACTTTATTAGCCTTTCTTCACCACTGGGCAACATTTTAAAGATGACATTTCCGTATTCCTCTTGCCTTAATTAGCTATGTAAATGGCGCTCTACCTTCAGGAGCCAACACTGCTGAGGACTGAGCCTCTTCTGAGGAGGACCCAATTGTTATGATTTAGACAAATACTTTCCTATTTCCATGGTTCTTTTTATCTCCTTGGAAATCTGGAATAAACACAATTCCGTTTTTAACTCTTTTTCGATTTTGTGTCATAATTATTTACAAGTTATTTTTTACTTGCCTTACCAGTATAAAAGTAACTTTAAGACAGTAGCTAATGTAGTATCTTGTAAGAGACCAATAATTATTTCATGAGTGAATCATAAATTTGAAATGTTTTCAGTAAATGTTTGGATGTTTAATACTGAAGAAAAACATTATTGGATTATAATTCAATATAATGATGAAAGCTTTGAGGAATAAACATTTTTAGTTCTTAAGGTCTTTGAAGGCAAAAGCTATACACAATTGTCAGTCTTTTATGTTCATATAAGGGTGGGAAATATACAATGATTTTAATTAATGTTTAAGAATCGATATAAAATGAAAATGACTCATAATGTAATCAGCCTTAAAAATTCTGAATTATGGCTGTCTGGCATTTTGCTCCTTTTCCAATTTTTTCTTCCTTTGGGAACTAGAAGAGTCTCTGAATGTCCTCCTTTAACATTAGAGTTTTTCTACAGCCTTGTTCTACAGATTTAGTGTCAAATCTTTTTCTCCTCCTCAAGTTGCAGGGAGCTTTCTGAATGATTGATGGGTGAGGTGTCCCCTGGACACACTGTGCAAACACCATGCAACCTCTGATGGATGTGCTCACTCTCTCACGAACACATTCATTTTCTCTTCTCTACCTTACACAATTTATTCATCCTGTGATGCATTTACACATCTATTACCACTGTCTTTCAATTTTTAAGCAGGTGAAAAGATGAAAAGTTAATGGTTACAGGGAGGTAAGGCAAGCCTCCATTAAGTAAAAGAAGCGGTCTTCCCATATATACAGAAGAGTATTTCTTCCAGAGTTTCTTTCATTATGACTACTTACAAGTTTAAAGCAATGTTGGAGTGTGAAAGGAAACACCTTATTCCAGGGCTGAATTGGGGATCAGGAGACTAAAATTCTAGGCAGGGTCCTATGACTCCATCCTCTTGGGAAAGTCAATTAAACTTTTGGAATTTAAAAGGAACATGAACTACTCACAATAATTTAATCATTATGTACTGCAAATATGAAGTAATAATCTGAAAAGTAAAATGTAAGGATTTAACTATGTGTCTTTGGAGGCTTTTTCCAGGTACACTGTTGTACAATTTGGATGGTCACATCATGAAAGAACCCGAGTCTTGTGAAAAATTTAGAACAGAGTCCTTATACTTTGAAGGAGAAGGACATCAATCACGGTACACTTTATTAATGTGACTTAAATATAGATAATGTGCCCAACTAGGAAAAATATGGACAATTTGTAAAAGAATATGAGATGTAACTGGTCATTCTGCAAGACCAGAAATACTTTTCTAATACACAGTTTGGGAGCAAATATCAATCTTATGAGTGTTTTTGGATCACTCTTTACATTGAGGTAGGAAAATTAGAAGGGAAATATAAATTAAGTTTAAAAACTGGTTACCCTCTAGGTTTGCAAAGAAGAGAAACTATTATCTGGTGAAAGGGGAGGTTGTTTTCTTTTCCTAGAGAGATTTCTTTTCATATAGTTCATACTTAAGTGACTGCAAAATAGCTCTCAAATCAACCAAATCAACACATTTTAACATTACAAAAACTTAAGCATTTTGAAATATTTTAAGAACATCTACCAAGAAAATAATATACTGTATTGTCTATGAGAGATTACAATTACAGAACGTGACTCAGAAATGTGACCCAGGGAATTCTAAAACAAGTGCTAAGAGATAAGTGTCATCAGCAGATTAAACCATAACGGTGACCATGTATCCCTTTATTCATTAATTCAGATAATATTTGTTGAGTACTTCACTGTTGGGCACTGTTTCAATCTTTTGTTGATTTTGTTTCTAAAGATATCCTGACTGGAGACAACAAACACTCACATGATAATTCAGACATTCGGTCAGCCTCACTTCCCATCTTCCACCCACTTTCCCTTTCGATAGCTCCCTTTCCAACTGTATTTTTCTTCAAAGTTCTGCTAGCCTTTTCTTGAGCAATAGGATTAGTGCTACACTGCAGTAAGCAATTTGTCTGTCCTTGGAGAACACATTTGCACTACCCGTGACACAGGCCTTGAGATGATTTTATTCGTTCACCTGTGTTGAACATTAAGGGGGTAAATTTTCAGCCTAGGGATTTGGCTTTAAAACTCCAATTGATGTTAATGAGAACTGGTAATGAGCCCCTACTTCTTAATTAGTGGCACCATACCTGTGACTGTAGGAGGCAGGGCTCAGGCATGGGGAGCTTAACGAGGTGATAACAAGGAGAAAATGTTTAAGCCTGGATTTCAACCTGGCCCACACTTTACTATGCAAACATACTTTAGGAGCTGATGCTTTAAAGTAAGTTTCTTACGGGGGTTTTATGGCTATGTAGGCCTTCTTTAAGAACAATTCCTCTTTTCTGTAAAAATACTCTTATTCCATGGGAAAGAGTGAGGCAGAAGAAGCAAAATTAAAAGAGCCAAAATATGATCAGATTTTCTCTCAACTTTTATGTTGAAACAAACTATCTTTTGCTGATTCTGTGTCAATTGGAGAATGCCACTGTGTACAGACATTCACGTGGGAGGCAAAATTCTTTCCGTTTAGGTCAGTTGAGCCTCTAAATGCTATTCAGCATATTAAAGATGATTTGAAGAAGTGAGAGTCTTTTGCATGACCTTTCTTTGCATATTATATGATCACTATGGTAAGGTGGTAAAAGCACAAGTTTTGATCTTGCGTATTCGATCTGCTTGAGCTGCTTCTTCTTTCTGTTAGGGTATGTGATCCAAGCAAGAAAAAAATGATGAAAGAATAATAAAATTTTCACTGTACCTAGCAAAGGACATAAAAGTTAGGCTATTGGTTTTGTTTGAATGATGTACTATAATTTCATATGCCAACACAGTGGAGCACAGACCCTGGCCTGCCAGCTTTCATTACTGAAAATTGCTTTCTTGCCACCAAGTAACTCCTACCAAGTCGTAAGATAAATCTGGATTTCTTAACTTACTGAAAATGAATCTCTTTAGACTCAAGTAATTAATAGGAACTTCAGGGCTCTGGAAGATTTGCTTCAGTTGGGAGGAGGAGGAGAAAAACCTCTACTGAACATTTTTCACTAGTTATCTGCTTTGGAATAAACTCTACACCCAAAGATAAAGTAAGTGACATGCAAAGTCTTCTCAATCTTTACTGTGTCTCTTTACTGCCTGAATACTGTTTTTGTTCTTTCAACTAGTTTCATTGTGCTGATTTAAAAACAATAAAATTAAATTCAAATTATGGCAATAAAAGTAAAGAACAACAGAAACAAAACAATTGTGCATCAAAAATAAAAACGGGCTAAACTGTGTTTGGTGTTTAAGACACCATCTTGCTTCTGCTCTCCTGTGTCCACCAGAGGCAGGCAAAAATACTACATTAATCTGACAATTAGATCTCACTGATTCTAAAACAGAAATGGTGAGTGAGAATATAAAATCAATGGTGAATGATGCAAAAAATATAACATATTGTCAATGTACAAAGGAAAGTATATCAATTAAAAGCGCATGCTATACAATTCACAGGCCATCTCTGACATTTAAATGACAGGAGTTTTGTAAAACAAGTAATATACATTGATGAGAATTTCACTGATTCTGGAGGAGTTATAGGTATAACTTATATCATGATGATATAATTTAAAGGGGAAGGTAACTCTTAAAATTTGAAACAAGTTTTTCTTGTTTGCCCTAGTACCACACCTACTGAAGATGTGCATAAGGTATCACAATGAACAATAAATAAAGACAGAGATCTGGGTGTGGTGGGTGATTTATGCCTGTGGTCTTACCATTTGGGAGGTGAAGCAGGGACATAGCAATTTTAAGACCTGCCTATTGTAGTAAGTGCAAGGGCACCTACTACAGCAAGAGCCTGTCCAAACCACCTCCTCCCCCTGAAGAGATGGAGTTTTCAAGACTGGGAGAAACTTGAATTATATCAGAGAATTCTAAACTCTTTATAATGACTTGCAGAGAAAGTGGTCTATATGAAGACAAAGGCGGATCCAGCTACTGAGCACTGGGCTTCTTTGACCTCACAGCAGGACTTCAGGGGACTGCTGGTCCCTCCCTGGACCTGTGCAGAAGCACCAGCTTATAAACTTTATTAATTTTGGGGCTAACATTATTCTGCCATCTGAAGAAATCCTGGCAACATATTCCAGAGAATTAGGAAAGATTTCTGATTGTAGAAAAATATCTAGATTGAAAAAAAAAACAAACTGGGTATTTAAATAAAAATTAGTTTGGTAAGGAGAAAATCTTTTATGGCCACATCTCCTTGTCAAATCATACATTTCTTTTCTAAAAATAAAAAGAAATCTTACAGCTACTTAAGGAGATACATAGTATAGATCTACATTCCTGGGAGTAACACAGCATAGATAAATTATAAAAAAATTCTTAAAGATGGAATGAGTAATTATTTAAACTTTTAAGACCTTCCACAGTCTTTATATTGGTTATTTTTTACTTCTTGTCTTTTCACAGGTGAGATTTATCATTTTAGTATTGCTTAAATCGAGTGAATAATAGAGAGTAAGAGGCTGCTCCAATCTAGAGTTAAAAGAACTTTAAAAAAAGCGTATTAGTTCTGAATTTGGAGCTGATAATGTCTTTTCAGTTATCACTTAAGTTTGTGTGATGTGATAGAGGATGAGAAACTGGCAGAACATAAAAGTACATTTAAATACTCATAAGCACAGCATGAGGTAACAGAAAAACCAGTCAACCAACTTATGGTAAAATCGTGTAAGATATAACCTAATGGCTTAACACCTCCAGAAGCTAGAGCTTCCTTTATCTGCAGAGAGAAGTCCATGCCAATAGTGGCCCCACAGAAGGGGAAGAGAGACTTACTAGTAAAACAGATTATTTAAATTGTCGCTGCCATAATGTGAAGTGCTGGAAAAGCCAGAGAAACTGATGTTTGATAAACAGTAAATGAAAAGTTTGGATTTATGCTTCCATTAATGTTATGTAACAGGGCAGATAAAAATATATGGTAGTGGCCAATAAAACTTCAGTTTTAAAGGTACAAGAAGCACACTATGGAAAAGCTCTTTATGATGATACTTGATAATTAAATAGCTAAATATTTTGAGTTTTAAATTTTTGAATGAAATCAGAGTAATGGTAATTCAAGTATTACATGTTCAAACCATCCACTAAACATGTTATTCATCAATTGTGTATAGATCTGTAAATATAAAAACAAATAAGATCTAGGATCCAAGTAACTTAAAATAAGAAAGGAGAAAGGGAGCGGCAAGGAAGGCATGTGAAATAAGGGACAATAAAAAGCTTATACGTTATTTAGTTGAGCACGGGGGCTCAGAGACGATATCCCCAAAGTAGGCGCTGTGATGTGAGATCAGAAAGCTGACAGTGAGGGGAAGGCCCCCATCAACCTCAAAGGCTGCGCAGAAGACAGTCAATTGTATCTCACCCATTGGGGGTGGAGGAGATGGATTCGTATCAGAGGAAGGAATTCTAGAGCTGACGTTATCCCCAGAGCCTGGGCAGTCTTCGTCACAAGTTTAGTTGTTCCTCAAACTCATCCCTTCCCCCTAAATTTCATCTAGATTGTCTTTAAAATTGGTTACATACTTTAGGTCCCTCTCCCCTATAAAGAGGATATATCAGTTTGTACATCTCATTGGGTTATTGAGTACTCACTGTCCCATCAGGTCCCCATGTACAAAATAAATTCATACGCTTTGCTGCCTGATAATTCATTTTCATAGAATTGACGTGCCCATCCTGTGGAGGATGGGGCAATGTTTCCTTTACCCCTACACAGAGCATGCATAGTTTTGTGAGTATGCAGATAAGGAAACATTTTTTCACTATAATTTTTAACCTTGTATATGTCTTTTTATATTTAATGTAAATATTTATATTCCCATAGACTTCCAGAAATCACTGATTGAGTCACTTCTGATTTATAGTATCATTATTTTCACGAGTTATGCCAAGCAGTCCACACACACACTCAAATAGTCCCCCTGGAGAAGGCCACTGGTCAAAGGCTGCTGGCAGACTATAGACACATATGGTAGAATAGTTTCTTTCTAAGAAATTCTGTGTATTGACTTGTAAAACTAAGTTGAAGCACCGTTTATACAGTCCCCAAACTTCCTCTCCAGTCTCACCCTTGGTTTCTCTAGTTTTTATTTCCCCTCCCCCAGCCAGGTGGTCATACATTGTCTTGAATTCTGCTTCAGAAATGTCTCTTTAATCTACCCATCCTCTTCATTTCCATCCCCACTGACGCTGTCCGTTCTTCCACCTTGTTTTCCTGCAACTCTTTGATTTGCTCCTCCAGCTCCAGCTGTCAAGTTTCCTCACTGAAATACTAAAACTTAAGCCATTCTGTCTGTCTGTCTGTCTCTCTCTCTGGAAGCTTTCCACTAATCCAGTAATTTGTCAGTTCCTAAATAAGCTGTTTGGGATCTGTTGGCAATCAACTGTGTCCTCAGTACTCTGATACTCTTTTGCTTCTTACCTAGGTAACTGGTCTTACCATTTTGGTCTATAATTTATCAGCCTACATGTTTGTTTCCCTTCACTTATGCCTTACCCTGTTAGTGCATAAAATTTCAGGCTTCAATCTGAGGCCTCATATTGTATGCAATATACAATGTTTACAATGTTACATATACAATGTTTACTACATAGGTATGTCTGATGAATCTATACAAAGAAAACTATAACACTGGTCTCATACAGAAATAACAACACCAACATTATTGTTAATAAAATAGTGCCAACAGCAAACATCTATGTAAAATGTTACTCTAACTACTCATTAAATTCTTATGTCAATAGGTAATATTATTGGTTTCATGTCTAGATGAGAATATTGCAACATAACGAGAGTAAATTATTTGCCTAAAGATGTTACAGGATCCTCCAAATTTCTATGAAAATGCTAACTGGTTTTAAAAGAAAAAAATATGAACAAACAAAAACCTTGTGTTTTAATTCATTTTGGAAGTCTTGCGTTAAGTAGAGCTAAGCAAGTCTATTAAATGACTTTTTGAAGCTGTTATATTGCCAACAAGCACCGCGGCGGCCATGCGAATCTCCATTAAGGGTGCCCCACTTCTCCAGCTATAGAATCTTTGCCGGCCAAACATCTTGTGGGACCAGTGATCTGTGAAACACTGAGAAACACTGCCAGAGGGACAGTTAAGATGACACAGGAAAGCCTGTTATCAGTTAATGCTTGCGTGGTTCCTTCTTTTCCCCTCTTCTCCCCATCTGGCGATAGGTCCTAAGTGCTGTGGTCCTGCCTGCACATGGTGAACAAATAAACTATGTGTAAGGCAATAATTAATTTTGTTGCTTCTTCCCTCATGCTCTATGGAGACTTTAATTACAATTAAGAGATACTCTTTATAACATTGTTTTTACTGTTTCCTTATATAGTTCTTACTCTCATACTATGGTTAAGGTTTTTATTCTGACACAAGAAAATTTCAGCAACTTTCTTTATGAATATTAGGAATGGGTCAACTTGCAAATGAACACCTATGAATTTCTAATGACAGCAAGCAGTGTCCACAGAATAAGGAATAAAGAGATATGGTAGTTCCTGAGAGATTTTACTATTTGCCTCAGTTTCCTTATTAGCATATTAAGGGTATTTAAATAGCAGTCTGTCAAACATCGTATGATTCTAAAACCTCAGGTAAATGCAAATTCCCCACTCCAAATTCACAGAAGCATAGAACTGAAAAATATTATCTAAGCATCAAAACCACATTGGCAGGACCCCCCCATTATTATAAAGAAACTTCTGCCAATGAAATTAAACATAAATAGTAGGTTGTGGAACGCATCATCAAAAGAAGTGAACAGGGGAAAAGAGGAGTAAAATTTTACTGCTTCCTTGGTATAGACAATTTTTTTTAGGCTAGAGAAATGGCAGATCCTTATATTCTGGTGTACAGGAACTATATGAATAAAACATGGTTGTGCAAATGAACTCACAACCTTATTCCAAAGCACCATTCGAGAATAATACATTTAATGTCTCATCAACTTCCCTGGGAAAGTGAGAGTAAACCTGTGCACACAGACAGAACAACCATAACAAAAACCAAGGTACAGATAAATCTGCTATGGGGAACAGATTCAATAGACATTTGAAGGTTTTCAAAACTTGCAGTAATATTCTAGTCACTTAAAAATATTTCCACATTTCTGCATCCCCGCATAATTCTATGCTTTAAGATTCATCTGTCAATTTGACACATCTTTTAAAGTACCCCTCCAAGCCTAAAAATCCAGACCACAGAAGAGCCCTCTTTGCTTTGAAACCGTCTGATCAATCCATAGATCATTTACCTGCAAGGATTATTTGGTGAAGCTAAAGCAGCACATCAACCGGCAGCATCTGAGGCTGAGGCGGCAGAACGTCAACAACAAATTGTCATTGGCGTTCCATTTATGAACCTTCAAACGGCATCAGATCTTTTCCATGGGAAACCAGATCAGGTCAGACTAGAGCTGAATATTTCTTAACAAGCTAACCATCAAAAGAATTTACGTTTTGAATAAAAAGGCTATCGTTTGTTGATTTGAATATCAAAGGGATCCACTGCAAACTCCCAGCCTAGAAAAACCTCCCTAAGCTACACTAGACAGGTGTTTAATAATCTATTATTAAGGCACTATTTTAGGTTACTCAGAATTATAAAAAATAGCTGTAACTGTGAAGCCACAAATGGGACTGAACAAAGAAATGCATTCTATTAACATACTATTAACAATTCAAAAGAATGAGTTGACATACCAATCAAACTTGTTAATTGACTGTCAATGGCCTGTCCCTGAATATACAACATGACTGCATTATAGATTTCAAATGCTGACAGGAAGACAGTTCCATTTGCATTAACTTCATAAACTGATCAACAACCAAACTGCCACGTACATTTATAATGGGAAGCTGAATCATTTCAATATTCATGGAGCTCTGTAATTGTAAATTAGGTACTGGCAAACAATACAATACTGTACATACTCTAAAATATCCTAAATTTCATTGACCTACTTTCATTCTGATTTTAAAAGACAGAGAAAAGTTTCAACTTGAAGTGATCATTACTTTAATTTATGGTTTATGCCTTAAACAAAATTTGTTTGCAGCCCAATTCCCACTTTGCAGCCACAGCTTAGTTGCACTTAAGGAGCATTGCTGGTTTAGCAAATATGAAGTAAAAAAGGTGATGTAAAAGTGATTTTGATTTACTTCAGGTTTTGGAAAAGAGAGAAATGTGAAACAAGGCAATATTGAACTTCCTTGGGTGATAACTGAAGATTCACTATAACAAGATATTTAACATATGGTAGTAAGATTATATGTTAGAACTACTGTGTTAGTTACTTTTCTCATTGCTGAGACAAAATACCCCATGCTCTAAGTTAAGGGAGGAAGAGTTGATTTAGCTCATAGAGGTTGAGGTTTATGATTTAGCTCAAAGCTTGCAGAGGTCTCAGTCCATAATCAGCTGGTTCCAAGGTAAGGTGGCTTCACAGAAGAAAACAACAGATAGCAAAACCAAGGGACCAAGGGACCTTAACAGCTCTGCCCCTTTTATCTTATCCAGGCTATCTAGAGCTGGTAGCACTCACATCCTTAATCCTAGCAGCTCTGCATTTAGCACTGCACCATGAATTAATCTCAACATCATATGCTCTAGATCCAGCCCCCTCTGAAAAAGCCCCACCTGTGACAGCATGAGGCGTTGAGGGGACATCTACACTCTACACATCTGCACTCAAGCCATAACATTTTGCTCCTCACCTCCCAAACACTCATGCACATACACTTATGCAAAGGGCATCTGTAGGAGTTGCCAAAATCCTAACAATGTCAGCATGGCTGAAAAGTGCAAGTGCAAAATGTCTTCTGAGTTTTAAGGTAAATTCTTAGCCATGAGCCCCTGCACAAATGAAAAGAAAGTTAAACACTTCCGACATTCAATGGCGCAAGATAGACACTTCCATTCTAAAAGTTACAAATGGGATTAGCAAGGAATGGGAACAAAGCAACACCAAATTCCAGCAGGACAAATATTAATTCTATAGTTCCACTTTTATATTTCTGGCAATCTGTGGCAAGTTGTAAACTCCAAAAGGTTTGGGTGGCTCTGCTCTATGGTACTTACTGGTGGTGGAGGCTCCCATGGATTCCCTCTTTCGTCAGTTCTGCTCCCTTCTTGCAGTTTTCCTCAGACAATCTATGTTCTTGCCTTCTCCAAACTGCTGGGATCTCCACTGTACCTTTGGGTTCACATTCACAGCTTCACACAGTGCCCTCTCAGGGACACCCTGCCTTCTTATGAAATCTGACTGGAAGCCTTAATGACCCCACAACTTCTTCATTCTGCATGCACCTAAAACCAGTGCCATGTGGATGACACCAAGGTCTACTGCCAGCTGCAGCAGTAGGCAACCTTTCTTCTCTCTCAGTTAATAGATCAAATTCCTATCAACCAAATTCTGAGGAACAATTTCCATAGGGTGGCGCCATTCTAGAACGTGGTGTTCCAGGACTCTCCTCTCAAAGTAAAGTTTTTCACTTTTGCAAATTTGAGGCTGCAAAGGATAGCATCCTGATGCTTCTTGTGATATCCTCAGGCTATGTTTTCGATTCTTCTGTTCCTTCTCAGCAATCAAGATCTCCAGTGCTCTGTCTTTACAGTTCACAGATTTATTGGAGTTTCTTTTCTAGCCTAACTCAAAATGTTTTAAATCATTCTGCTGGGCTCTATGCTTTTGATTCTCAACATAAATCTGGCTAAAAGCCCCCAACAGTAGCCGTGCCATCACTGCAACATTATACTGCCTTGAAATTTCTTCTGCCAGATTAATTAGTTTGCTGCTCTTAATTTTAGTCTCAGGCAAAGTCCACAAGCAAGATCAGACAAACTTTCTGGCAGGGCATAACACACGTCATTTGGAGTCCAGCAACCAACATGTCTATACCAGAAGAAACCTCCTGAGCCTAGTCTTTACCAGCAGCACTTCTGTCAGCGTCCTGGTCTTCCGAGCTCTGACCTGAATCTCCCCATCAAGTTCACTGTAAGGCATTCCAGCTCTGCTGTTTCAGCCAGCATCTCTGAGCCTTTCCTAACTTTTCCTCATAAGCCAGCTCCAAAGGCTCCTAAACCACATGGTCAGGTACAGTCACAGCAACAGCTCCAATTCTCTGGTACCAAACTCTGTCTTAGTTACACTCCTCATCGCTGAGACAAAATACCCAAAACCCAAAGTTAGGGAGGAAAGGTTTATTTAGCTCACAGTTTGTAGAGGTATCAATCCATAAACAGTTTTCTGCCCCCTTTATCTTTTCCAGGCTACTCAGGGTGGTCAGTACTCACACTCTTAATCCTAGCTGATGCCGTTGAGCCTAGCACTGCACCATGAATCAATTCCAGCATCACACACTTTAGCCATCTCTCAAAATGCCTCACCTATGATTGCATAAGGGTTTGAGGGGGCTATCTAAACACAAGCCATAACACTTACATTGGAGCTTTTTCAAATCCTCTCAAATGGACCTGTGGTTCTGAAATCAGACTTTAAAATCTTCAATCATCTACCTCTTTGGGAATCAATAGAGCAAAAGAGAAGAAAAATGAGGGGTAAAGACTATTCCTAACCAAAGGCATCATGATAACTGGTCTGAAATTCAGTAGATATCAGCATGGAAATATACCTTTCAAATTATTCCATGACTTTTTAAAGAATATACCCAGATTTTTTTTTTAAAAGTTGTTTCTTCCAGAGGTAAATGTTACTTTAGTAACATATTTTCTCTGATCATTATCTAGATGTCACAGTTTTGGCCACTATAAGTTGCCCAAACTTTGTGGGTCAGTCCGAGGGAATTTGACTGCAACTTCATAATTTTGGAAGTGTGAGTTTATTCTCAGTATCTTTGGTAGGTAAAGGTCACATTAAGTTTTTGTTGACTTTGCAAATACATGCTTATTTTTAAATAATTTACCAAATGAGCTTATTAATTGGGGGTTAAGGTAAGAGGTTAGTTTTTAATAAGTTGAATGTTATTCTTAGATGACTACTTATCCTATAAATTAGGAGTAGGATTTTTTTTCATCTTTGTTCAATTAAGCAGTAATATATATCTCATAAAGGTAAGTGTCATGCACACATATCACACTCATTCACACAAACACACACACTAAACATTTATATAAGTTTACTTTTATGTATAAATATATAATTTTTTTGTTTTTTTGAAATAGGGTCTCTCTATGCAGTTCAGGCTACCCTTAAGCTCACTTTGTAGCCCAGGCTGGTCTCAAACTCATGACGATCCTACTCCCTCAGTCAGTAATGTTTACTCTTAACATCTACTACACTACTAATCAGTAATGGAACATTTTCTATTTATGTCCATAGAGATTGTATTGGAGATTATTGTTGATGATTGAAAAAACTTGCATTTGATTTCTAAAGATCCACCAAGGATTCATTTATAAGACATGAAGTCAGGAGGCTGGAGAGCAGAGTGTAAGAGCAGTCATCCTGACATAAGAGGAGAGAGACATATTTATAGGTTTGTTTTAGAGTAAGTAGGCAAGTGTGTCTATGTATGTGTGTGGAGGAAGTTTTGCGTGAGTTTGGGATACTGAGAAGCCTGGTTGCTTTCCTTATATCATTTCTAAATTTTAGGGCATGAATACGAAAAGAAAGCATAAAGAAAACCTAACAGTAATCTGTTGTACAAATTACAGGCAGTAGCTTCCAGCTACTTTAGCGCTGATAGATAATGGTTTGATAGTGCTAGGGAGGTGTAGGTGACTTTGGAAAAATGACCACTATCACTATAAAATTTAATGACCTCAACACTGGGCATAGACTCATCTTCATTGTGGGATTTCTGAGGTCTTTATCCTGGTTAAATCACACTTATGGAATTTGCGAAGAATACAAGAGAGATAAAATGCCATTCTCATAAGTGTCAGAAGTGATAAGCAAACATGATCTCAACATGACATTAGCATAGCAAGCCAGAACAGAAACAGAGTAGATGCTCCATAAATGAGGAAGGTTACTAATTTTTTCTTTGCATATATATAAGTTATTTCTTAGGAATATGTAACACTTTTAGGAAAAATTTATGGGGCAAGGTTTTTCCCAGAATGAATGATATAATTGGAGAAAGAGCACCCCGGACAGTTGCTTACCTAGGGACCTAAAAACAGGTTAAAACCAGAAGGTCTTTGGAAGTCACTTACGTTCTCTGGGTTTTAACATCCATGAAATGAGGTCCAAGTGACTTGAAAAGGTTGTTGATAAATTATAGTAGAGGTAGGAATGACTTGGAAAATATAACAACTCAAGTATGCTGTTAATGTTTTAGGCAGCTCAGATTTAAAAAATGGATATCTATTGTATGGACACAAAGAGCATTATAGGAAACAGAAGCTCAGAGAAATGTTTTATTAGTACTGAATTAATACTAATGAATATCTCATTAGTACCTTATTTAGCATTGAAAGCAATTGAACTTCAGTAGAAATTGTCTAGGCAGGTTCAACTTAGCATTCCACAAACATAACAGTTATTTTCTTGGTATCAGCCTTTGTACGTGTATGCTTTCTTACTTCGCTTATATTTACTATTCCTAGTAAGTAATTTGCCAGGAAAACTTTACCTATTGATTGAGTGGTGATATTCCTAAATAATTTAAATGTGTTACCTTTAGAGTATAAATGCAAGTCATGAAGAGAGCTCTGCCACCTGGCTGTTTAATCCTCTATTTGATAGAGTTCTACCTGTTAAGCTCTGATTTCTCATGGACTTTAGCTCTTGTGGGACATCACTGTTGCTCATTTTTTGTATCGTGTATTCCTTTACTTTGGCAGCCCAATACTAGCCTGACCCATATCTTTTAGGGGCAAGGTATCATCCCTGGTTTTCTTTGTGTCAGGTCACTTGATAAGATCATTGGATTGTTAAGGATTAATTATCCTTGATTCTTTCCTGGACAAAAATATCCATGGCATGAGAGCGGAGGTAGGAGCCGTAGTGTGCACAAGGAGCAGTCTGGAATTCTTTTCCTTCATAAAGGAGAAGCACAGGACTGTCCTCTCAGGAAGGAAAGACAGACATGGAAGCCTTCAGAATGGTCAAAAGTAGAGTAAGACATGAAAAGGGGACAGTTTGATTTTGACCTTAGTTGACTACACAAATCCTAAACCACGTCTCTAAAATTTGCTTCTCTGCAAATGATAGAATTGGACTTTAGAAAACATCCAGTCTAAACCATTTCATAAGTGAGAAAACTTAAAGTCTGAATTAGTCAGTCATGTTCTGCAAAATGATGTGTCAATCAGTAGCAGTTTGCATATATGAAAATGGTCATAGCATTATAAGAGAGTTGAAAAGTTCCTGTCACCTATGGATACTATAGATTCTCTCAGTTTTTCTTTTCCTTTGTGTTACTGGGGATTGCACACAGGGCCTTAACACTGAGCTACAGCCCCATTTCCTTTTTATTTTTTTATTCCAGACAGGTTCTTGCTAAATTACCCATGTTGTGCTTGAATTTTTGATCTTCCTGTCTCAGCCTCCAAGAGTGTTGGGATTATAGGCATATATCACCACACCTGGCTCATAACTGTCTGAATGATATAGCACATGTTTCTAGTGATGCCGTTGTGAACAAACCTGCTGTGGTATAAAAGCATAGCATATACAGTATTTGGTAATAAATGATATTAAACAGTCATGTCACTGGTATACTATGTGTTTACTTAACTATACTTCTTATTACTATTTAGTATATTTACTCCCACTTGAATAAAGTTTATTGCAAATTAGCATGCTGTGTCGTATTGGCGTCAACCTTCTATAGCTTGTATTTTGTCTCTTGAACACAGCAAGTTGCCATATCAAATAACTGACCCATCCTGTCTAGGTTTGTTTAAATATACTCTAAGACGTTCCCAAAGGACAAAATCACCTATGGACATATTTTTTAAGAATGTATCTCTGTACTTAACTGACACATGATGGTATCTGCTAAAGGTTGGAAAACTTCAGCAATAAAGCTAGAGCTTAACATTCTTTCTTCTACAAGTTATCTCAGAAGGCTTAGAGATGAGTTACTATAGCATTAAATCATTATAAAAACAGGATTCAATTTTCTTTGAAACATATCTTACTATTTATTTATTTAATTAGTTATCTTTTATGTAATTTTTAAGGTCTCCAATGATAACAATGTCATCTCTAGTTGAAATCACCTGTTTTCTTCAGTTTCCATAAACCTATCTCCTTCCCTTATATATTTACTGTCCCTGCCACTCCATATATTTATTTTTCCATAAGAGTCTGCTTATATGATCACCTCTTCCTCACTTTCCGTTCTTGAATTACAGTAGGGTGGATTCCAATTTGTATCATGTCTCTGTACAACAACCTAAACCAACACTTCTCGCCTCATTTCTCTGAAGTCTTGTGGTATAATAAAAAGAAACGAAGGATTGGTTTATCTATGAATTATTTGAAGTGCCAATTTTACTACCAGAATGACTATTTATGTACCCTACATTTTCTCTGAGGACTTCTGTCTGTGACATCTCACACATCACACAATAAAAAGAGGTACATTCTGGGGAGGGAGTTCGGTGGTAGAACATTTATTTAACGTGTGTATAATCTTAAGTATGGCAAAAAGGAGGAGGAGGAAAAGTTATTCCTGTAATTATTAACAGTATTTATTCATTGGAAATAATACAAAAGGGGTAGGTTTTCAGTTATAAACAGAATCAGCTTCTGAAATATGTTTTATATCTCCTTTTAATATTTGAGAAAAAGGTGACACTAATAATTCCAAACCTATTCACTGATGCAAAGAAATATGTAATGTCACAGCACTTACTATACCAAATGCAGGCCTGAACCTTGAAGTCAGCCCCACCCCGCCTTCTTCTTGAAGATAAAGCTAATGGACAGTCAGCGTAGGCTATGAAAGAACTCCAGACTTAAGCTAATAAAACTTCCACATGGATTCTCAAATGTCTCGAGGAAACTCCTTTTACTTTACCATAATGTGACTACATCAAGCTTCAAGTTTTTTCTGACCGCAATTATGTTGTGAATGCAAAAGACTGGAAAGACAAAGAAAGGGTATCATCAGAAATGAAAGCAAGTCAAACAGCAGCGAAGGAGAAAGAACAGGACTACATCAGTCAAGTAAAAATGATCAGAAATCTAACTAGGGAAAAGTTGCCCAATTAGCACCAACAGCCTTCAGAAGAGTTACTATTTTCAAGAAAAATAACTAATATTCATAATGCCATACATCTTTGAGAACAAGTAAAATCTTTTGTTGTGTCTTCTTCACACTCAGGGTAATGCAAAATATAATAGAAAGACTTTTAATCAAATTGGGCTCCATGGTACATGCTGCAGCCCAAGCCATCAGGGAGGCTAAGAGAGGAGGGTCACAAGTTCAAGGCCAGCATATGCAATTTAGTAAGACCCTGTCTAAAAAATAAAATATAAAAAAGGATTGGGGATGTGGCTCAGTAGTAGGATGTTTGACTAGTATGTGTGAAGCCTTGAGTTCAATCTCCACTGTAACAGGGAGGAAGGGAAAAAAGGAGTGAGGAAGTGTAAAGGTTTGTGTCTGGATGTTCCCCCAAAGCCTCATGTGGTTATACAGTGCTTTGGGAGGTGGCTGAATCTAGAGTGTGTGATTGATCTGTAGTGTAATGCTGAGATTAAGGATGCTGGGATTAAGAGTGGAGGATTGCTAAATCAATCCAATGATTGGATTGGCACCATCCTAATCCCAGTAGGTTGGACACAACGTAAGGGACAGAAAGAGACCTGTCTCCTAGTCTCTCATAATGCTTTTGCTATCTTCTGCTGCCATGGCCATGGACTCTTACCACTCTGCCATGTGCCACCCTGTCTTGGAGCCAGTTGATTATGGACTGAATCCTCTACAAACTGTGATTAAATAAACCTTTCTTCTCTTAACTTTGGGTGTTGGGTATGTTGTCTCAGTAATGACAGAAGTATAACTAATACATGGAGAAAAAGGGAGAGGGAGTAAGGGAAAGATTTTTAATAAAAATATTTAAATGGCTTAAGTAATCTGAATACTTCATTTATTGAGGTTTTTTTTTGCCTCTGGGTTTAAGATAAAGTCGTTTTATACAAAGGTTTCTTACCACACATCAGTTCTGATGAAAAATTAGGTACTAATTTTCATTCATCTTAGCTATTTTTTTTCTCATTCCCTACGTCAAGAGGTGAATGCCTTGTCAATATCTATGTTCCCTTGCAGCTCTTATTTTTTAGTCTGACTTCAAACAACCCACTTCAGAAAGCTTCTTACTTTCTTTGGAGCAACCTTTATTTCAGGATGTCCTGGGCCTAAGGACACTAATGTGATCTGTATGGGGTTCCAGCAAATTGTTACTCACTGATTTGTCTTGAAGAACTCTAGGTTATTCTTTTTATTTTACATATTCTATATAACATTTCAACATGTACCTACTCAAGTTATTTATATACTGACTACTGATTTATAAAAACATTTTCAGAAGTCAAAGTCCTTGATTTCTTAAGTAATTTTTCTCTGGGAAGTAATTTCTACATATCATTTCTTCTCACCTCATCTCCTTCCCAGATGACTAACTTTCTCCAGTGGGATGCCCCAGATACACTTCCCAAGCAGTTTCACAAGGCCTTATGGAAAGATTTTCCTTCCTGCTGCACATGGCACTATACTGTTCCGGTGAGCGTGGGGCCCATACTCACACTGCTGGCTTTGTTGTCAGGCAGAAATGCAAATATTCAGCTGCTCTGGTATCCGGTGTTTCCCAGAAGGCTTTTTGGCTTTAAGGGCTTCTACTTCCTCCCCTTTCTCTTCAAGATCTTTTTGCTTTGTTTTTAAGTTCAGGTTTGAGGTCAATCCTCTTCATCATGTTGTCACGTCAACTAAGTTTCGCAGGGAGCACCGCATACTCTCTCTGTAATAGTTTCACTTTGATCACTGATATAATTCAAATATGTATTTGACTTTTCCAAATTATTGGGCATAAACTTTACACACATGATAAATATACTTAGATAAATAGGGGACTCTGAATGGAGAAGGAATGTAAATCTAAAGAATCGATGGAAAAAAAGAAAACTCTTTGGAAGCACAGAAAAAGAATGAGGAAAACCTTTAAATGATTTTAACTGACTTTATTTAATCTACTCCTGGGCAATACTTCAGTCCATAAAATACAAGAACTGTTTCTAGGAATGGAAGTTTACAGTAAAGCGGCACAAAACACAGATTAAAATGGTTCTATCTGAAGTTGCAGAAGTAAAAGAGAAGTACCACATATGTTTCAAGGCCACATAAGGGTAGCATCAAATTAAAAGGGGCTTGTTGAGAACTACAGTGTTACAGGCCTTACATTTTTCTCTATGTTCACTATTTTATGATTTGTGTATACTAACACAAACATATTAGAAAGATATATTTACATGGATGAAATCTTATTTGTTAATTCAAAGACATGAATAACTCAAATAGGTGTGTGCATGTTAAAATGTTACATAAAATAAAAAAGAATAACAGGGTTCTTTAATTAAAATCTTAATGATAGTGATTCATGAGATTTTCTCTACTTCTTACCTTTTTTTTTTTTTTTTTTTTTGCAGTACTAGGGATTGAACTCAGGACCTTGTGCTTGCCAGGCAAGCACTTATTCCACTGAGCTATATCCCCAGCCCCTTCTACTTCTTAATTGTATAAATGTCTTTTCTTTCTTGCTAGAATCTTTACTGAAGTACCTTCCAGAAGTCTGCCAATACAATATTCTTATGTTTATCTATTTTAAAGTAGAAAATTGAAATAGAAGGATCATTGAAAAAAGCCCTAAAAATAATTAGAAAATTAACATTTTAAACTCACACAATGAATGTAACTATAAAATGCTTGAGTCTTGGGAAATTACAGCTTAGTATAGAAATTTATATAACAAATTGACACCAGGAAGAAAAAATAGACATGAAAACTTTCTAATGCAGAGACTTCTCAATGGATTTAAACTTTGGCAACTAAAGATATTTTTAATAGTTATCATACCCACTGTTACTACTAATATTCTATGCATATTACAATTCACTCAGAGGTTTCAGACATTTTATAATCATTTCTCATTAATTTACACAAACTCCTAGTGAGACCATTGAACATGAGACTATACAGGTATTAATGCTGGAAGACTCTTTTATTTATATTATTCAAATCTTATTCAAAGAAGATATAAGTATAAAAACAAATATCCCTTAATTGTCATGCCCTGTCTCCCCACACATTAGTGCAACATGATTCTTGAATGCTTTATATCACAATGACAAAGTTGTTGTGCAAATTAGATTCAATCTGACCTAAATTCCACCTAAATTTTTCTGTTTTCTACAAAAGGTGATGCCACTCTTTCACGTCAGCATTATCAAAGTTTTGCTTATATCTTTTCTATATTATCTAATAGCTATAATGAACCATAATGAACTCTGATTCTTAGCCCTCTCTTCTGGAAAGACAGATCTACAAGTTCTGTTTAACATAGAAAAAGGCTTACTATTTTTAATTTTCATTTTCCAATTACCTTCTGCATTTCCCAGCCATGTTGTTGAACTTATCCTGAGATTCTGTGGATGGAAACCCAGGAATAGTTATGTGCAATGGCATTTTAAAATTTTTATTTTTAATTGTCACATAATAATTACAAATATTGAAATGGCCTTTCAGTGGAATATCACCTTAGCACTAAAATGAACAACACACATGACAATTGTGCATTCATTCATTTGTGTTCAACTTTTATTAAACTAGATATTAAGAACACAGAGATAAATATTACATAGGACCAGAGCCGAATTCCCACAATATCCATACAGTGTGCAAGGTATTCTGGGAGCAGATGGGCAGAGTATCTGACTCTGCTGGAGGGCTGCTGTCAAGGAATAGTTCAGTGATGAAATATTTGGCTTCCAGTAAGCAGATTATGTGTAATATGAAAGCAGTTATTCTAATGTTTATAATTATGGCTGAGATTAAGTAATGATACTATTCTACATTGGATGATGCTGTTTGTGGTCCATATAGAAAAATACACAAACATGTGCTACAGATTGTAGTGATCAAAGACATAAAATAACTACGTGGGTTTTTTTTACTATATAGCAAAATAACTTTGAATTAAATCTAGCCTATCATGAGAATCAAGTATTATATTTAATTCTATAATGCTTTGAAAAGATAAAGCACAATAAAAATTAAGAAATCATTATCATGAAAAGGAGTAAACTTTCAACTCAGTCACAGAAAACCAAAATACTTCCTTTTGATAACCCTTAAGTTGCATTTTCAGAATGTGTCTCTTTTTCTTGAAGGCATCCACAGTCTTCCACATGATGCCTAAGTGTAGCCAGACTGAACTGACATTCTTTAGGCATTTCTTCAAAGAAAGGAATAAGCTCTGACAGATTCCTTTGCACAGGGGGAAAGGCATAGAAGGACAAGGTCTGGTGTGAATCTTAACATTACTCTCTCCATCTGCAGGAGCCCCCCCTCTGCTGTACTATAATAATAGCTTCTGAAGGTGTTAGCATCCAGCAAGACATGTCTCTGCCTTTAAACAAAATTTCATCGCTTTTGCTTTTGAATTGAGACTAATCTATTGTCTTTTAAACCACACACATTTATCTCATTAATATGTTAAGAGTTCAGTTGAGTTAAGCAACAAATTTTTATTGCTTGACAGGTAAAATATGAAGCCAATGCAAAAAAAAAAAATCAAAAAATTTAAGCTGGCAAGTTTAAAAACTGTCTTTTGTATTGATTCATACGACAATCATGTCATTAGCAGTCTTTTGAACTAACATTAAAGTGCATGACTCAGTATAACAAAACAACACTAAATTGCCTCATTAAGGTTGAAATGTGTAGAGAACTCCTTCCATAGTCAAACATTTTAGTTTAGTTTAAGCTGGCTGACTCAGTAGAAGTACTCAGGATACATATAGGAATACATTTTGTAAAAGCATATGTGATTGCACATAGAGGCCAAAAATAACTTCTACATAAGAAAGAATCAGGAAGGACTTCATTAGCTCAGTAGCATTTGTTACTGCAACAGCTAAATAACAATACAGGTGTTCAACAGAGATGCTCATCCGGTACTGTGGATTGTCACATTCCAAATATGATGCTGTCAAAGTCTGACATAGTGCACATCATAAGCAGTCACATATCTTACATATAAACAAGAAAATCATAGGAGCAGGAAGAGGAAAACAAGGCATTGTTGGACTAAATATTAAATTAGTTTGAGTGGCTTTTATTGGCTTTTTAGGTAGATCTAATAAAAGTCATTTAAAATATATGAAATATGGCTGCAGTTGACTGATAGCAAATCAGGAATGAATCTTATAGGTTATTTTGGTTCTAAATGAGTTAGAGTTAGCACCATCAATTAAAATAACATAAATTTGAAACTATACCAGTGAGAATACATTCAATGATTTGTAAATATTATTCCTGTTTATCAAACGTCCAAAAGAAAGTAAACCAGGGTATATTCATTCATTATGACTTTTTCAGCAGTACCATGTTGATATAGCTTAGGAATCTAAAAGGTAATTATTTAATCAATAAAGTACCAATTATTTATAGTGGTTCCCTTTGTCCTCCCTAACTCCGTTTTTACATTGTAATAGATGCTACACTAGTACATCTAAATTACCAATAAACTTAATTTAAAAAAAGAAAAGAAAGGCATTGTTTATGCATTAGAGGAGTTTATAGACATGCATACATATTCACATAAAATGACTGAAGAATAATTAAGTGCAAAATTGGGTAAAACTACCAATAAATATGACAAAAATCCAGAAAAATTTATAATTATTGTGAGAAACCATAGCAGAAGATTTTGATGAAGAGTCCAGTCTTAAACTGGTTTTCTCAGAGCACCAACGATTTAAATACATGAGGGATGTGATTAAATATATGAAGGATATGATTCAGGAAGTAGAAACATGCCTAGACAGACAATGCAAAATTCTGTGAAAAACAAACAAAACGAAATTGAGAAGAGTGAAATACCGGCCTCCAGGGGTCTGCTTGCAAAGAGCCTGGTCGTCTGTGCTGAGTGGGCAGGGAAGAGCTGCTAATCATACTGCACAAGATGTTTTGGCTTGCACTGAGTCCCTGTTACTTACATGTGCCCAAAGATCACACAGGATGGGTGTTCTTTCCTTTGACCCCTGAGACTAGATCCGCAAGTGCATTAAGCTCATCTTCCTCCTCCTCCTGCTGTCCGCCAGCTCTCTTGCTGCTGCAGCTGCTGCTATGTTCTCACCCATGGGTCAGAGGATGAGCCCTTCACAGGCGCTGCTGTCACCTTCACACTGCCTGTCCTCTCCGATTCTACTAGCACTGAGTTCCTCCCAAATTCTAATTATCTCAGGCCTGATGATGGTTTGCGGTAGGACCCGGTCCTTGCAGAATGGTGAAGATGTTTTTTGGCTAAATCTTCCAATTACTCATTAATTTTCTAGAATAATCTGAATATTTTGGGTATCTTGTTAATATTGCCCATATTTATTTGACCTGGTCCCTCCTGTGTTTATCTCTCTTGGAAACTTCATGGAGACAAGAGGAAGCTATAAGAAATCTTAGATCTCTTAGTTCTGTGCTATAATAGGGTCCTAGTGTAACCAATATAATCTAAAGGATGTGAGGCAAAATAATTTGTAGTTAATGTAATGCAAAGAACATTGAAGATGTAGCTTTGTGGCAGAGTATATGCTTGGCATGAATGAGGGCTTGGGTTCAATATCCAGCATCAAAAGAAAGGGAAAACAATACAAAAGTGAAGGGTTTTGCGAGAGAACATGCCAATAATAAAATAGAATAGTATTGTAGCCGTAGTTTCAAGAAGAATTAGGAAGGTAAAGGCTGAAGCTCCCTAGGCCAGTGAGCAGGTTATTGTGGGAATAAAGATGGAAAGACGTGTCTGAGAGGAATTCCTAAGGAAAGAATGGCAAGGCTTGGTGAGGATGAAATAGGCAAAAGGAACTTACAAGCTCCTATTTGGGGAGCCTGGAAAATTATTGACTGCAACACTAAAGAGGACTCTGGGGAAATAGAATTTTTTACTTGCTTTTAAGGAGGGTATAGGAGAACACATAAAGTAAGATGACCTCAGGACTACACACACACACACACACACACACACACACACACACGCACACGCACACACACATATATATATATAGGACATTATATTATATAAATAGAAAAATGATACATGAAGTCATGCTATAGAACTGTAGGGATAGTGAGCTTGATGATAATGTGAAAAATGAACAAAAGATACAAAAATACAAAGGACCAGAAATGGTCTTTTTGGGACTAACATTGGTAGGAATGGAAGGAGAAAAATAAGATAGAAAAAACAAGGCCAGTAAGGTTGGAGGAGAGTCAGAAAAGACCACTAGGCAAAAGAGAATCAAACAGAATTTCAATAAAGAATACAAAAGAGAGTGCATGGAAAATAATGTCAAGATGGATATTTTCAGCGGAAAAAAACCACATTAAATATATAAATCTCTAAGAAAATAAATATATGGGTAAATCATCTAAAATACCTTCTCAATGTCGATCTCCAGGTCTTTGCTGCTATTTGTTCCTACCCTTCAGGTATTTTCTAAAAATACAAAGTATATTATGAGGTCCATTTAAATAGTCTCTGATATGTTGGAAAACTAGTCATTCATCTTAAAGTAATTCCCTTCTAAGTTCAGTAATTCTAACTCTTTAATATCTGTCCTCTTTTTTCTTTATTGCTGTGCTATGAACTTTCCCAAATTTATTAGTGTTGCTTTTTCTTAAGACAAAATATCTGGTTAAAAGGTATAACTGAATCTCGTATAGGGAAAACTTAGGCAAATTGAGAAACCTTTGAATAAAATGGTTGTTTATACTTATTTAGATATTTCAATCAGTAAAGATAAGCCTATTTCATAATTTTCAGTATTCTTTTTCTCACATTAAGGGATTGTTTAACCCTCTTAAAATACTAATTGAAATGCAAACTTCAGTCCACAGAATTGGAACTGCTGTTGGTTCACAATCAAAAAAGTGGTATCAATTGGCACCAGCTAGCAAAATAGACAATATAACAGAAAAAGAGATGGTAGAAATGGATTACTTGTCACGATCTTTAGTCAGTGTTGAAATAGAAGGAAATTTTCAGAGAAATAGCACTGTGGGTGGAGTGCATACGGTTCTGTTTAATCTTCTCAGTTGAGTTTTTATTGTTAAACATAAGACTGCAGTGGTTAAATAGAAATATTTGGGTTGTTTCCCCAATTTTGGACAGAAATAAACAGATCCAAGTGTCACAGCTTGTTTTCTACTCTTTACGAACTGTACCTCAAGTCGTAGTATGTGTATAGTTATAGCTATTTTTCACTAGTTATTTTCATAAAATTCTTAGCCATTCTTAATTCATTTGGTCCACAACAGGGGAAACTTCATATTCATAAAGCCAGCTAGGAGAACTCTAAGGTATTCTCCTAAAACATTGTAATATCATTACGTACTAAACATTTCTTCAAAATGCTTTTGTATACATGGGAAATGACAATTTCCTACCAGAGTCCATTCTGAAACCATCTTTTTATTATGTTCATGTTCTCTTTTAACTGGGGAAAAAGGCCCCCACTGCTAAGCTTCTGCCTCAGATAAGCTGTGCAGATGCGTTTGCATGTGGTGCCTACTGAGTCTTGTGACAGCAGCATCACTTCAATTTATAACTTAGGACACAGACGCAGAGAAGCTCAGGAACTTGCAAAAGGTCACACAGCTTATCACGTGGCAAAAGCGGGAGGTGAAACCCAGGCCATCTAGGTACATGCTGACACATTTCTAGTTACTGGTCTAATCAGGGGGGAGTTAGAGCTGAGGTCTTGTACGACTACACATAGAAAACCACTGCCAGCTAAATACTAGGGTCACCTCAGCCAAACTTCTTTTATGTTATGGATCTAATCTTGATTCCCACAAAGCTGCCATTCTGCCAAAACCACAGACAGTTTTTTTAGCAAACTTTTTAGTAATAGACTTCATGGGTAAATTTTATTACTCTATTTATTTATTTAAGTACCCAAAACCTCTCCACCTCTGAGGTTTATACCTAATACTTTTTATTTTGAGATATGGCTTCCCTAAGTTCCCCAGGCTGGCCTTGAACTCATCATCCTCCTGCTTCAGCCTCCCAGGGATGGTGAATACAGGCCTAGGCATTCATGCCTAGCTCATTATCCCTTCCTTTCACAACTTTAAATATATGCAACCCATTCTAAAACAAAATTTACCGAGGTAGATCCCCCTAAATAACTTACAAAATTAAAGACCCAGTAAAAATATCATCTAAAAGCTATTATCTAAATATGTATGATTTACTGACATATTTGATATCAAGTAAGTAATTGGGTTTTGGTTTTGGTTTGATTTGGTTTTGGGTTTGGGGTATACGAGACTTAACACAGAGACTTCACACTGGGTTACACCCTTAGCCCATTGTAATTTCTTCTTTTCATTTTTGAGACAAGGTCTTGCTCAGTCACTAAATTTCCCAGGCTGGGCGCATACCTGTGATTCTCCTGCTTCTGCTCCCCTGATTTCTATGAGTACAGGCATGTTCCATCAGGTAATTAAAATTCATAAAATATATGCTAGTAATAAATTTATCCATAATAATAAAAATATGAGCAAAGCGAGATGTGCCTTCTGACCTGAACAGGGGAATGGAAGCCAGGAAATTCATTTCGTTTCTATGAAATTTAGCAAAGTCACTAATTCTCAATATTCATTCTTTTGTCTAAAACATGGGTCCCTTGTTCAAATGTCACCCTGTGTAAGAAAGCATTCAGGAATTTTTAGACTAAGGAGGAGAAAGATTAATTCATTCAGGTATTCATTCATCCCTAAAAAGTATGTGAGTGTGTGAGTAAGAGTATGTGTGTGTGTGTGTGTGTGTGTGTGTGTGTGTGTGTGTGTGTGTGTTACTGGAGGCTAAACTCAGAGTCATAGAACTCAGCTATATCCACAGTCCTCCTGTCCCATTTTCATTATTTATTTTGAAACAGGGTCTCCTTAAGTTGTCAAGGCAAAGCTTGAATTTAGATCCTCTTACTGCAACCTTCCAGAATGCTGACATTGTAGGTATGTACCACCATACCCGGTTCATTCCTAAAACTTTTATTGACTATTATGTGTGAATCTTCTAGAGCCCATAACGCTTAAGGAAGAATGGGCTATAAGGAGCACTTCTAATAGAGACACCTACTGTAGGTGTCTCACATAGCCTGCATTGGCCGTCACTGCCCTCTCATCAAGACAAGTCACATTCAACAAATCACTCATTTGAGTATTTCAGGCTTTTGTTTCCAGTTAAATCCGTTTCTTTTTGCCACACTAAGATATGTCATGTGATTTAACAACATAATGCTTATTTATATCCAACTCATTAGTCTTTGTTTCTCTAAGACTATTTCTAGTTCTGGTCTCTCTTTTTATAAAACTATCCATCCAATGCATTATTTACTTTTGTTATTTCTACTGCACAGTTCAGTCTCTGCAAGTGTTTTTTTTAAAAAGCTTAGTTGTTACCCTTTCACTGGTTCCTTCCTGAACTTGAAAGGTACTGTATAAGAGCACAGGTTTGAAGTGATATGGAGTTTAACAATGCATTGACTGCACCAGATTAACATCTTTAGTCCACCAGATATCAGCTGTGTTTACGGACAAGTTGTTCAGACTCTCTAGAGCTCAGTTTCTGTACCTGAAAATGAGGATAACAATTTTCAATAAAAGAATGGCTGTGAGGATTAAATAAAAAACTCCTGAGAACGGCACAAGGAAGACACTGAGACTCTATTAATTTGAGCTTTGGCTTCTAACCAGTTTATTTAATAGACTGAAAAACATAGTTTTTGCAGAGTCAGTCTTCATTTATTTCCTCACTTACATTCTGGGTTTTCTCTCAGAGAAGTTGTATGGTGTTGCAGCAGAATGCTATCTTTCTTAGTCTTTGATTATCACATTAGCTATTTTTTCTGATCAGCAGTAAACTTTGTGTCTTGTTACCGGCTCTCCCCATTCTCTCGGTGTTCCTGAGTGCCACAATACACATACAGTCCTTGCCTGTCTTCGAAGGCCAGGGAAGGCACCTTCAGAATCCTATCAGCAACGCCGAAATACCTTGAAACTCAAGTAGAAGCAATGGCCATTATTTCTGGGAAAATGATGTTTACTTTTATTCACTGGGCAGATAGTACACACGTACACATGTGCACACATGGTCTGAGAGAGCTCCTGAATGTGCTGGAAAACTAATTTATTCCAGAATAACTATGGGGAAAATTTATAGTGAGGAAAATCATTGTTCAAGAGTTACACTGATTGTTCTGGCTGTCTTTATCTTTGCTGTGGTAAGTTCAGATGTTTTACTCTGTTGTTAAGCATAACTTTTAGAATGCATTATTTTAATCCAGCTCTGGGAGACCAAGAGAATGTGGAGACGAGAGTCACTAGTATGAGTCTGTGTTAGAAGGCTGAGGAAACCAGAGAGCTGGAGATTGACATCCAAAGACAACCACAGCGAAGAACAGACCCGCTCAGAAAGCCTGGAGTTCTTAAAATGGGAACATGTCCTTCTTCCTTCTCTTTTGATGCCATCCAGGATACTAGCCAATTGGTTGGTGCCCCTCACATTTGGGGTGGGTCTTCTTCCTGAAATTTGCTGGCCTATATGTCAGTCAGACGCACCCAGAACTGTGCTTTATACTCTGTGAGGCATTTCTCAGTCCATTCAAATTGACGTATTATGATCAATAGTCACAATGTTCAAATGTAGAAAGTGTACACTATGATGGTACCACAAGTTTATAAAAATACCTTCCCCATATAATTTTATGACCAGAAATTGTTTTGACTCATTATTGAGGAATAAAAATGTTACGTTTTCTTTTCTAAAGTAAGATGTTTCATTGTTGGGCTAAATTTTTATGTTGAAATACTCCAGGGAACCTTGACTACATCATGGACTACTAACAGACTACAAACATTTTCTGGCCCATGAAAATGTTGCTTTAAAAATAATGAGGAAAAAGGTGAGAGAAATCGCTGTTTTATTTATTTACCTTATAATTTCAAATTTTTTTCAATATAAATTATACATATAAATTATTTTATTACAGGCAATATTACTCCCTCCATATCTGTCAGTCTGTGTCTGTCTGTCGTCTGTCTTTGTAGGTGACCTTAGGAAAGTAAGAACGCTGAGCAAAGACACAGCTTTCCCTGTCCTCCTACTGTAAGAACTTCAGGGCTTGTAGGACAGTTTTGAGGTGAAACAAAAGTACAATGATTTTCATATTAAAAGAAGTAAACCTACAGCAAAGGTGAGAGAAAAACTTATGGATGAACCCCTAAAAATTTATGTACATTTAGGTGCATTAGAGACATCTAACCTGGTGGAGAGAAAGATTTAGTGCTGATTTCTTCTTATCTGCTGGCAATAACAATTTTTTTCAGACTTTATAGATACCAAATCTTTTTCTTTAATCTGATTTTTGTTTAAAATTTCCATAGAAATTAAGTAACTATTTTATCTTTCTTTATACAGTGGATATTTAGCTAACATTCTTCTTTACTCAAGGAAATGTGCCTGTTGGTCTCGAAACACCGATAATAGATGTGCCTGTGGCCCGTTCTTTTTTTTTTTTTTTTGGCGGTACTGGGGATTGAACTCAGGACCCTGCAGTTGCTAGGCAGGCGCTTATTCCACTGAGTTATATCCCCAGCCCCCTGGCCCGTTCTTATTCACGAGATCTGTGGCTCACTCGATTATTTTATGTTTGATTTGTTTTCCTTTGAGATTTCTATTCTATCCTACATAATTCTTTAAAAAAGCAATGAAAGTGAAAGCTGATAAAGGCTGCTGTTGAAACTGGCAAAATGGAAAAACAATACGAACACACGTGCGGCATTAAGCTTATTGAAGACGAGTCGGTGAAACCAGAATGGAAAATGAGGACTGCATGCCTCCTCAAGTTACCTCTCCTGGGCACAGACGAGGAACTAATTCTCGGGTAAATTAGTGATCTGGGTTGCATCATAGACTAGAAAGACAAGGACCAAAACCTAGATGCTCCTGTTAAGCTGAGGATTGCCAAGTGCTTTTGCAGCAGCAGTGAATTTCCAGGCAATCACTAAGAACTGGATCCAGTCCAGATGTGATGAGAGCATGTTAATAAGCTAATTCTTTCAGCTTCCTCTCCATTTTCTGAGACTCATCTGCAAAGTGGCAATACCATTAACTCTGGGTGAGGTCCTGTGAATTCACTTATGAATTCCTCTTTGTTCACTTCACCCTCTACCCCTATGCGAGATAAGCTCTCGGGTGAACAGATGACTAAATGAACAGCTCATAGGACATCAAGAGTTAAATGAGAATCATGAGATTATAGGTCACAAACTAGAGTAACAAAATCGTAAAGCTTAAAGACACTGCAAAAAATTGATCTTTCTAGTACACTGCCAAGTTTAATCAGTTTTTAATCGTTGTTATGCTCCTATGATATTGTTGTGAAATTTTATACCGTTTCTTATTGTTTATTTTTCTTTGAAATAAAATACATAAAAAGTTGAAAAGCAAAAATATAAAAAAGATTAAAAATAAATTAAAAATTTATATAAAAATAAATTCTTCATGTACTAACATTTTGGAGAGATGGGTGATAAAAAAGTTGTTTTCTCTTTCTAAAAACCAACTAATAATTCCCAGGAAGTTAGCTAGAACCTTTCTTTTTCATCCCTTGAAGGGGAAAGAACTTCTAACCAAGACAAGTCATCTGGTACTACAGGCCTATTCCAGCGAGGAAAGACATTTCACAGGACAAGCGACAGGTGCCTCTTTTATTTTCACAGCAGTATACAGGAAAACCAAGACAACAGAAAAAATAGTTAAAACGTGGCGTCAGGTAATAAAAATGGAGGATACACGTCCAGTTCTGATGGAATAAATGTTTCACAGGACATTCTGTTATAGCCACAATGCTAAAATTGGGTGGAAATGTTATAAGCCAGCAAAGAGGATTTATTTTAAAAATATTTTTGAGATTTAATAGAGAACTCTTCATCTTTATAAGACAATATATTAGGGAAATAATATTCATTAAAATCCAGTTTTTGTCAGTTGGTACCGTAAAGCAATTATTATCTCTGATTAGTAAAACATTTTGTTTGGAAGCAATGTTTTCAAGACTACAGATAGAAGAGCAAGTTTTAGAACATGAAGTTTATATAGAAGACTATTTTACAAACAAATATGACCTAAAATGATCTGAGCTAACATTATGCAGAGTCAATCTCATGTTATGGAACTCAATAAATAATGTTTTTTAAAATTTTCACACCGTTCTTGATTTACTTATAATTGTAAGGCATTATTAGTTTCATGCGCATCATGTTTTCAACTGAGTGTTGAAAGCTTTATTCATGTTGAGCTGTGGTCTTGGGTAATTTCAGTCTTCATAAAGCCTAGTTCTACAATTATAACCATCTGAAAGAAGTGAGTATTCTTCATATCTAACATGGTAGTGAAAGGAAACATTTTTTATTATAAGCCAGAGCCTCACAAATGATTATATTTTCATTTTCCTCAAACTCCTTACTTAAATTTTTTTTCTTGTTAGACCCTCAACCCACAAATGTTCAGCTGTCATAAAAGATCAGTGTTACTAGACTGCCAGCATTAATCTTTTGTTTGAGATGCGTAAAGACAAATAAAGGAGACAGTGCAAAATGTCTTTGTGCAGTAGAAGCAGACATTGAAAGATAAATAATATAACCTACAAACACCAGTTATAACGTTCTTGGTTAGACAAAATTCCTAAATATCAAAGACAGTGGCATCACTGTCAGGTACGCCTTGAATAAACCCTGGACAACCCCCGACACTGGACCTTTCATGTGTGCGATGCTGGGCTAAACAAGCACGCTCTCTCTGCCTATCTGGGCTCTGTGTGCCCACCTCCAGAAGCTCTGCTGCACACAAACACTGTCATGTTCACTGTTCTCAGCTGTATAATGGCTATCCTTTCCGATGTGCAGTTTCACAAAATTAGAACGGTCAGAAGCAATCTTTCAGAAAACCCTTCCTAGTATGGCTATATTTTATAATTTATGTAAGGGACATGCATATTTGCAGGAACACACATGTATTTTGTAGGATTTTACCATTAGACTATGGAAAAAGGAAAGTCTTAGTAAAACTGAGAATTAAAAGCCAGAAGGAGAATGAAATCACTCATTGTATGCATGTTTTGTTTAATACTGCGAATGCGATATTGGAAGATTGCATACTCAATTCTTTGAGATCCATTTACAATGACCCTACTTTCCCTATATTCTTAACCTCTTCCTACTTATTTTATTTTGTTTTGACAAATAGCGTATGAAGCATTTGCAACTGATGCACATCTCACAAAATTACTTCTGCCAAGCTTCCTCTGTGACCTGCCCGAGGGACATGACATGCTCCAAGACGCATCGCTCTATCAACCTGCATTTTTCCAGGAGAATGCAAATTATGACAAATTCCATCATCCTGCATTATGTGCTTCATGCTAATCTCACTAATTCTAAAGAATCAGGAGGGCTTGCTCCTCTGCTGAAGGGCATACTGTCTGATTGAATGATAGGAAAATATTTGCCATCCCCTTCCCACAGTCCCAGCTGTGGTCCCCCCTGCCCCACTTCTGCCAAGAAACTCTCCTTGCTATGTAACGTCCACACCAGAATTAGCTTCACATCAACTGAACTTTGATATGAAAAATCTCAAATTACTAATAAATATAGTTTTAAATTCCAAAGACAAGTTTTCTAAAAATAAAGGAAGAAATAGTATTTTTACTGATTGTTGAGTTCCTGTATTTGTTTCTAACTATTTAAAATGAATAGCTCAAGTAAAAAATATGTTACATAATAAAAACAAGATACTTTACTAGACTTAGATGCTTTTGATCAGAAATATCTTGCTGCTGGATCACTGCAAATGGCCACCTGAAGTCTCTTAAGAGGAAGACAGCTAACCTTGAGGACAATTCCTCTTGGCTTCAGAAGGTGGCAGTATTACTACATGAAAGAAGCCTAAAGCCTACGATTACATTCCACGGCTACATTGCTGAAATAAACATGTTTAATTCCCAAAGAAACATATATTTTATACGGTGGCATAATTTACTTATAACGTTAAAACTCAAACATGGAGCAATTTGTAGCAATAACCATGATTATGCTGTTAGTGGCCCAAATGTCACTGTCTAGATTAGGCTAAATGATACCTAGCACCAAAGAGCTTCTATGATTTATTCTTTATGGTCATGGGTAGAACTTGCATGCTTAAAAGGCTCAACAGAAAACTGCCTTCAATAAATAAAAATGGGTGAAAGATGGAAAGAATCTCATATTATTGCTCAGAGAGATATAATTGTGAAAAATTGTCATAGAATGAGGTAAATTTTAACCTTAGACACTCCCAAAAAACAGGTAAACACCTTGAGCATTTCCAATATTGTGTTTTGGACTTTAAAATATTTTTCTGTAATAAAATAACTCACTTTATAAATTAAAATATACCTAAACCGTTTTGTCCTTTGTGTTTCCTGAAATGTCAGAACAAAATAAAGGCTTTTCAATGCATGTAATGCATAAAAATTGATTATTTTAGCTTCTTTAAAAATGTGGTAAATATAATTCTGATGATAAGTGTTAAGACTAAAATATTCTGTTTGAATCTTCAATAATTTGCTTTTAGAGAGTTCTGGCCTAATGAATACTTCTATCTGGAAATGACATCATATTATAAATCTTTTAAAATTATCATTCTTCAAACTGAAGTTGCTACACATAACCAAAAACAAAAGAAGTATAAACTGTACTAATTAAAGTTGAAAAGGAATGTAAACTGTACTGACTGAAGTTGAAAAGGATTTTCCAGTGAACACAAATTTTACCAGTTACTACAATAAGGTCAAATCGAAGTCAGCATTTTCATCTGTGCCTTAATGGATGTTGCATAATTGGTATAATGTTTTACTGAGCTGTTAGGATAAATTTAATACATACATGGCGCAAATCAACATTAAGGTATTACTAGAAAGGGACAGGAAGCTATTTAGCTTTCTGCTTTACTTCCCGCAAGACTGAAGCCCTTCTGAGGACTATGGCAATGAGCACATCACTCTAGCAGAGGCACTGGGCACATCCTAGCATGCTGTGGCTTGTTGACATGAACCAGGGCAGGCAGACACCAATAATACATGAAGTGCAGTTCAGAGGCAATTAGGATCAGTTGTCAAGGCCAGGCCATTAATGAAAGAACATGTCAGAGGAGCTGGAGACTTCAATGGTTGAGGGCAAGGAGGCGATTTAGTGTGACAGATCGAGTCCTTCCAGTGTCCTCAGTGGTACATGCTAATACCAGCCTTAACAACCTTTTGTGGCAGTGTATAACGCGACTAACATGGACTTTGATTCAGCAAAATGACTGCTGCCACTGTGAGTCTGTCTCATTTTGAACAACGGTAAAAGCATTGCTACAAATAATTACCCACTTCCGTCCCTCCCTCTGCCACTTAAGACACAGCCCTTCGTGCATGCCATAGTTGTATTACCAGAAGGGTAGTGTTTATCATTTTTGGTTTATGTGATTTTTTTTGTCAGTATATATAATCTGACTAATTACAATGGATTTTTGGAGGTAAAATAAATAATTAAACAATCCTTTTCTCATGTAGTTAATCTCAACACACATTAGATTTGTCTAAAATAAATAATGTCCACCCTATATAAATTACTAACCAGTAAGATGGTGTGTAGTCTACCTAGTTTCAAAACCATAAGAAGAAAATTATTTTAATTATCAAAGGAGTAAAAGCAAAATATTACATTAAATTATCCTACTGCAACTTAAAATGTGTTTATAATTTTATAATAATTTAAAATAAAAACATGCCTATAATCTGTCAATCAATAATAAGCAGGAAAATATATTAAATACTGCTTAGCAGTCCAAATAAAGCATAACAAAGGGACACAGTCTGTCCTATAGCTTTCTAAATTATGATACAACTATAGCATTACACTCTTAAGTTGTCCTTATGTATGGAGGTATGTTATTTATTAGTCTTTGGCTTTCATTTCCTATTTTAAGTTTTTGTTTCTTTGGATAAAATATTATTATGAAAGTAGAAATTCATTTAAAAGAATGACTTAAATATTCTTTTAATCTATTAATGTTCTTACCCCCACTTCCAATTTTCCAAGATTTACTCCTAACACTTCAGGTACAAAAGATGATATTTTGATATTTTAGAACTTACAGCGGCTAGTTTTGCCTGTCTCCTTATGGATGACAGTGCAGAGATGAAGAACAGTGTTTGGTAGAGATGAATGGAAATCATGTTGTCAGGGTGGTGCCTTGTTATGAGAGATATTTTTTCCTTAGGTCTTTTTATTCTTCTCTTTTGAGGCACTCTTTACTCCCTTTCCTCTCCTGTATAGCATTGTTCTCTTCTTTCATTATTTTGTTTGCTCGTTTTTTTCTTTTCTGACTTTGGCCACAGCTACTCCTTTCCTCTAGTGTATGATTTATTACTAGCTTTCTTACATATGCACTTTTCTTTTTTTTTCCAGGAGAGCTTTGAAAATCTACCCCTAAAAGCAGTACCAGTATATATTAAAAATATCATTACAAATATCTAAATGTTCATGCAATCCCAAAACACATATTTGTAGATAATTTTTGATAAATAGTATTTAGGGAAAAAGTTACAATGTTAAAAACCACATGCTTTACAGTTGCATCCAGAGGAAACAATACAGACACCTGGCAGTGTTAGTAAGCTGTTACTACACTTAAAAATAGTCTAAAAATATCAATTATTTACCTGATCCTAAATGATAATAAGCATACCTCCTTCTAGACAGAAGTTCAGTAGATCAATGATCTGCCCTTGATCAGTCTCAAGACTTAAGATCAGCTCTCCAAGCTCTGTTATCAGATGTTACAGCATTTCCGTATCTCCATTTGAGAAGATTTGATTCCTGTTTCCACACTAAATGTTTAGGGCTATTACAATAATAGAACTGGTCCAGCTGAGGACAGGGAGTAGTCCTCATTATTTTTTTCAGGCTTCTACCCTTCATTTACAGAAACAGACTTACCGAGCTAAAACTTAACAGTGGAAAGTTTATCACTCTAGCCACTGGTAGGACCAGGGCTTTAGTGATCACCGAAGGAAAAAGGATTTTATTTATTCATTTGGGTAATAAAAATTCAGATCAATCGAAAGGAAATCCTAGACAATTTCCTATTTTTTAAGTCTGTATTTTTCTGAAGTGAGCAATTTTTTGGAGCTGGCCCTTTGACATTGTGTTGAGTCTCTCTCCCTGTTTGAAAATCTGGCATTTCTCATGTGTCATCATGTGTTTACTTCAGCCTAATATTATAAAGGTATTATTTTGCCTCTATAAACTTACTCATAGGAGGTTTGTTTTCTTTTAGAAGCATAATTATATCTAGTTTCTTCAATCATTACCTCATATTTTAATAATATGCTGCCATTTGGGTACAGCTATAACCATAATAATGAACACAGAGTTCAAAGATCACCAGATATATAGATGGCATGAACCATTAGCAAGAAATATTCTACACCACAGAGATTACACATTAGAAAACTGAAATTCACTACAGAATTTGCTATTCTGACTAAGGCATCTTTCTGTGTAATTAACATAAATCTCTTTATAAAACATGCTACTTTCAGTAACAAATAGGGACATTTTCCTGGAAAAATCAAGAATAGAACACAAATAAAATTATAATATGAATAATTCAGTTATTTCCTCATATCTCATAATGACAGTGTGCAGCTATAATGGACCTAAACCAGAACTATTCACTTAAAAAATAGGCTTATCTCCTTTTCCTATATGTCATTTAAATTCATATCATCACTTCACACAAAAACATATAATTAATCCTAATTGTTTCCACCACTGAAGAAGAGCAATGAAATCTGTGGTTTCTGTCTTTTATGTGTGTTAAGCCCCTCTGGCGACAAGGGCACCATTTAGTGAATGACTTCCTCCAAAATGCTGAGCAGTGTCCTCTTGGTCTGAAGGAGTTAATGCGGTTGTAAGAGGTGAGTCACCAAATTCCTTTGTGACAGGAAGATGAAATTCAGTGATTTCTCAAAGGTGTCCTACTCTGTGATAAATGATGATCCAGTAAGGGGAAATAAAATCACTTCTCACATGCAGGTCTTAACAAGACAAATGAAGAATATGCACTGTGAATGCATAGAGGGGGTGGGTGTGAAAGGAGTGTAACGGTACAAAACTAAAATGGAAACAGAATGCAATCTTCCCTACTGGTGATTCTTCAACTTTGTTTCGATTTTTGTCCAAGATGACCTAATTGTATATCACTATCTTACAATATTTGTCTAGAGTGACGCCTCCATGTATAAAAGGGAAGCACAGTCCTCATAAAACGTTTTGCATTGTAGATTTTCAGTCCTAGTCAGTGGGGAGGGCCCCACATCTCAGTGCTTTGCTCCAACTTTGACTCTGTTCTTTTCCAGTTAACTGTCTTTGGCCTAAGTGCCCCAAGCTTGAATCTATGCTAATTAACATACAGCCAGTGACTTCCCTAATCCAAAGTACTATAGTGCTACTTCCTATCCTGCTGACTACTGACCTTGCCCTCCACTTCATCTCCTTTCATCCCGCTCCACACTTCTCTCCTGGGTCTATCTGCTCGCTCAGCCACGTCCAGAAACGTTGCAGTCATTACGTTCTCAGCCAGAAGTAGCTTCTTGGAAAAGCTACCTTTAAAGTTCCCTCACTTTTACACTCTGCCATTCCATCTCTTACCCATCTTATTACAACTTCTATTCATCCAGTCTTTAAGTGTTTTTTTATCTTTTAGACAATGGATGCTTCCTATTGTTCCTTCACAATTAGCTGGGTCATGACCATGAGGACTGAGCTGCAGACCCGTAAGAGAAGCCCTCCTTGCATCTTCAACAGTTGGTTACCTTCAGCTCCCTTTGCCCTTTTTCTGCGTATCAAATACCTGAAGCTCTAACTGCATCAATTCATTAAATTTATCTGTGCTGAACCTCTACTATTTGCTATATAATGCGCCTGAAATACAATAAAGAAGAAAAAATAGGTATAGTCCCTTTTGAATGGATCCTAGTTTAGTAAAGGACACAAACTGGATAAAATAATCCCACAGATGTGTATAAACTGAAACTATGACCATGGGGCAAACCTGAAGGGCTAAGTGCCATAAGAACCTAGTCAGTGACGCCAGGAAGTGAAGGAAGGTTCACCTAAGGATGTGATGATTTTGCAGAGATTGGAGAGACAACAAGCAGCTAGCTAGTATTCAGGGACAGGGTGAGGTATGAAGAAGACTTGTTGCATGGTTAGTCCCAGGGGCTCAAGGACATGGCCTCTCCTGAAAGCCCCAATCTTCTTGTCCATTGCTACAATGGTATGTCGAGATTGAAAGGAAGTACACAGAACTGCTCTGCCATTAGTGAAGTCCTTCTTTCTAAACCACAGTGCTGCGGTTTCAGCTCTACAAAGTAGCTGAGAAAGTGAGAATGAGAAGAGGCTAGTATGGACTGACTGCTCACCTTTCTCTGTGCCACCACTGAGACCAAGTAGATCTACCTTTAATCTGAGGCCAAGATTCCCAAGTCATTTTCATTTGACTCCACTTCCCAACACCTCTGGGGTCCCAAAGCTTTTCTTTGGATCTTAAATACATCAGATTCTTTTGGAAACATCCCACATCCACAGCTCTTTCTCTCAACTTTTTCTTCACTTTTTTTTCTCACAGTGCAACAAAGCTATACTCCAAACTCACATCTTTGTGTGAAGCCTTCAAAATGTGAGTTGATTTTTTCCCCTATCCACACTCTGAGACATGGAATTCATGAGTTTTCCCAAGTTCTTTAGAACCTTCTACCTCTGAGGAGCATAACTCACCACTAGTACTGTCTTTTCTTGATCCTGTCAAGTACTTACACCTTAGCACCATGCTCATTCATGGAATAATTTGGCCCTCTTTTCACTGTGTTCCTCCACGCAGTTATCCCACCTTGATCCTTGGTGGCTTCCCGTGTGTTGGACATTTAATCCCTAAGTTCATACATTAGTAGGATTCAGAGGTAATTAGAATTAGACTAAGGCATGAAAATGGGCCCCTTCAATGGCCTTAGAAGCAGAGGAAGAGAAACCTGAGGTAGAACTCTTGCTGTCTCATCGTGTGGCGCCCTCTGCAGTGCTGTGCAGACAATGGCCCTGCACAGATGCCAAGCAGATGGCCGCATCGTGCTCTTGGGTAACTCAGATTTTAGGCAAACACTGGTTCATGAACATTTCTTTCCATTGCACGGCATATATTAACTTGTGCACTAGGGTTTTTTAAAGGACTTGTTTTGTGTGTCTAGTCCAGAAACTTGGAGAAACAGCGATTAACCTTGTATCACTGACACAGACAACATGATTCAAAAATCTTGATTTTAAATGTCTACTTCCTTGTAATTTTAGAGCCTACATATTCAACTATGCATCCTTTACACATTTCAGTTTCACTCAGACTTCCAACTTAGTGGCCTTACCACCTTCACTATAGCCCTGTCCCCGCCACCACCACGTGGTCTCATGCCCTTTACCTGGCTCACACTTCAGCCTCCATCCCCTAGTCGTATTCCTAACTTCTTTCCATCCCACTGCTCTGTTGTAAGTTTTTGTCAAAATCTCAAAAAGTACACCCGACCCTCCAGCTACTTTGGGTCCCCGTCCGAGCTGCTGAATGTTGCTGGAGAAAACATTAGCAGTGCAGACAGATAACACATCAACTTTATGATTATACGTTTCAAGCAGGTGGTAGGGCTTCCCAGTCCTTCTAAATTCCCGAGTATTTTCACTTTCTCATGCTTCTGACAACCGTTTTATATCTCATTTTCTCTAAGCTGATGACTTGGCTTCTTGTTTCTTCTTCCCAGTGTAAATCTTCAAATTGATGGGCCCATATACTTCCATTTTCCTTAGATCACAATAAAACAACCCTGCACCTAACACCGATCACTTCATTTCAAGCGCCCACCCGTCTTGCCCACACAGACTTGTAGTGTGAACTGTCTCCACTGTCCTTTGTGTTCATTTTTATCCTCTTTAGTGAATTATGCCTGTTAACATTAAAATATGCAGTAATGACCCCAAATTTTAAAATAATCTTTTATTATTCCTTGTACCAAATTTTCCTTGGCAACTGTAATATTTTTGTTTTCTTTTACAGAAAAACTCCTTGAAAGGTGAGTGCATATCCAGTTTTTTGCTCCCACTTTCACTATGAATAATACCTACTAGGGTTTGTTTACACCAATCTCTTGTCTAAACTCTCCACAATAGTCACTTTGCCAGATCCGGAGGTCAGTTCTTTTTCTTTACCTTTTTCTATTCAGAGCAGTGTTTATCACGCTAATTACTCACCTTCCTCGTCCTCCTCTTCTTCTCCCCCTCTTCATCTCCCTGTTTCTTGTTCTGCACCTCCTCTCCCTCTTCCTCCCTTCCCCTTTACTCTTCTGCTTCATACAAAGGAAAGAGGTTTCTTTTAGCTCCTGGAGGCTGGAAGTTGAAGGACAGGGTACCAGCATCTGCTTGTCTTCTGTGGAGGATCTTCTGCTATTTCAGCTCATGGCAGAAGTCAGAAGGTGTGAGCAGGTGTGTGAGGAAGAGAAGCGCACTTGCTTTGCGACAGGCAGTGCTTCTGGCCAATCAGTCCCTCCAGGGCAAGAACTTACTCCTGTGAAAAAGGCATTAATTCAGGGTTCCACCTTACACACGGGCACCTCCTACCAGTCTATCTTTTTACCTCTTATCACTGCTTTCTACTCTTTCTACTTTATCTCTGACAACTTCTTTTCTAAATTCACTGTGCTCTCTACCCTCTAGCTTCTTGCTTCTTCTCCTTAGTTCTTCAAATAACTTCTCCTTGAGGGAAATACTGCCTTAACTCCCTCATTTAAGAGTGGATCTCTGCCCAATTATTCTAGACTTTTGCATCTTCATTTGTTTTCTTCATAATGCTCTGCAGACTGTGAAATGTTTCCAGTTGGTACATTTAGTATGTACCTCTTTTCTAGCTCTAAACTCTGTAAGGCCAATGTTGTATGTTCAGGTCTAGAAGGTTGTTGAATAAATGAGTGGGATTACAAAGGGGTTAACACAATCAAGTACACAGGTTAAAAAAATGGCTCTATGGCTGGAGAGCTAGAGCTGATAACAACAGACCCAAAAGAGAGCTGCTAGGGCAGTGGGGTCTGTGAAGGTGGGCTCCTGCATTAGCACTGTGAGGGCTGGGATGGTGAGAAGGAAATGAATTTCATAGATTTTTAGCAAGAAAATTGCTTGTCTCATCACAATTGGATACAAAAAATGAAAATAAAGGAAAGGAACATTTGAAGGTTGTTGTCAGGGTTTAGTCTTTGTCCTTGAGTGATGAGCTGTTTCATAGTTCCTGTGTTAGAATTGGCCTTCAAGTACTAAGGATTACTCCCTGACCACATGGCATAACCCACCCTACCATATATGAGGCAGCATAGTGTAGTGGAGCGCTGGGCCAGAATATGTTGATTCAAATTTTGGTTCTGCCACTTCCTGTTATCATTTTTGTGCTGTTTGCACTATCTATAAAAAGAGAATAAAAATAGCATGTATCTCATAGGTTTGCTGTGAGAAGTAGACTTCGTGTAAAGCCCTTATAATACTGTAGGTGCCTAGTAGTACTTGGTGAATAAATGTTACCTATTATTAGGCTATTTGCCAAAGGCTCTGACAAAGGTATCTTCAGCTCATCATTGGTGGTTTAAAACTAGAGACAGTAAGGTAAGAGCTGGAGTGAAGAATATGAGCTGAGTGAAAAGGAAACTTGAGATGTAGAGACAACAGCAAGTGGGGACCAGCTTCGTAAGCTGCGTGAACAGAAATAACACATGATGTGGCCAGAGCATAGAGCAAAAGGAGAGAATGGCAGAAGAGGCAGGCGAAGGTTGTATCATGTCTTCCTCTGAGGCCCCAGTAAGAAGCTTAGATTTTATTTTAAATTTAGTGGAAACTACTGAATTATGTGATCATCTTGAGTGCCATATGAAGAATAAAGTGTGACCAATGGGACAAGAGGAGAAGTGGGGAGACCAGGTAACATGACTGTTGTAAGACCACAGAGAAGAATGAAGGCAGCTGGGACTGTGATTGCACAGGAGGAGATGGAAAGCTGTGGGTAGATTGCAATGGATTCTGGGAGTAGAAGTGGCACTCTCTATTGGTGGACACAGAGGACAAAGAAGGAACATGAAAAATCCTAGGAATTCTTGGCTTGAGCATCTGGGGGACTATTTATGCTGTTTCCTGAGAGAGAAAAGAGAAATAAATGGGCCTGAGAATTGAGGGGGAATGAGTTCAGGTTAATAAAGTATCATGTAAATTATCTTTCACCTCTGGATATTTTCCACATAGCTCTGGTGACTGTTTCCTCAGGTTAGTACTAAGTTCTGGGGTCTTATTCTTTGCAACATTTGAAAAATAAAGAATCCCCTTGCTCCCCTGTGACCTGTAAGGCCACAGACACATATGGGAGCATCACTGTGCTGGGTCTTGGACTTTACTCAACTGCACTATCTGCCTCGTAGCGCACCACTAAGAGACGCAGGAACTTTCTGTCATCTTTGCTTAGGGTATGAGAAAAACGTCATCTACTTTCCAAGTCTTAGAACTAAACACCTCAAAATATTTTTTGAACTGAGCAATATTAAAGTGGGTCTCATTTCAAAGGTTAAGAAAGAATCATATAAATCAAGAATCAAGGACTTTTTCAACTTAATACTAAAGCACATTATTTTAGATAGTACTATGTAGGTTTAAAGAAACTTATGAAAATATATATTACTGAAATATCCCTCCCAATGTTCTTTGATCACATACTTTAATGGAGGACCTTGTATGTTGTCTTCCAAACTAGGATACTTATAAGAATGAAAGAGGACAGTATAGGTAATTATAAACAAATACTAGGTCTGTCTACATGTATAGGAATATAAACCCACTGCACTTAAGAATGAAAGCTCAGACAATATCTGGCTCTGTTTAGCTAAATTAGATCATAAAGAATAATTTTTTTAAAAATCAGAAAGTCTGTGCCTTGCTAAATTCCCATTCTTGTTTTTCATTTAACTGAATTAAATATGTAAAACTTGAACAAGTTTTGAAAAGTTAATTTATTAAATTGAAGTTGTGGTACAAATCCCGAAAAAATTCTCATTTCATTGTGTACATCTAGGCCTTATATTATGGTTTTAAAAATACAGATAAAATCTCACAAGTCTATAATCTATACACTAAATGAAAAACTAATTTCCAAATACTAAATTAATAAGATTATAATGATAAAAACTACCCACATTTTAATTAGTTAATATATAACATATACAATAGTTTATTAAAATATATACATGCAGAGAAAATGTCATTTATATATAGAACAAGACTCTCCTTTCTAGAACTAAACAAAATCAAGCTGAATACCACATCTTTAGTATCCAAAGGGAAAAGCTTCCCCCCTAGTGTAAATAGATACTTGTGGATGTTTATTTTCTCATTTTCAGTTATCATTTCCAAAATATGCTGTATTTTCTGTGTAACCCATTTTTCATCTGTCCAATTACTAGCAATCTTTCTTTCTACTATCAAAAATGATCATTTGTTTCTTTATTGTAGTAGATAAAACATCCTTTCATTGTTTCGGCTCACAAGCTGTGCAGATCCTACCCACTGTTCTTGCCTCCAGCACTTCACATTATTGGTGTATTATTTCATGCATGCCCTCCTCTTTTATCAATTGCTTTTGAAGTAATGTTAATAGACTAGAAAATTGAGACATTTATGAAGTATAGGCAGTGTTTATGAAAAAATCCATAAAATATGACACAGGCAAGACAAGATAAAAGCAGCATTTTAATAGATTATGGCAAAGAGATCCTGTCAGAGTTGACAACTAACTCCTTTGAGATCACTAATTTTTATGGGATTAATTCTGTGGTATAAGAAATGAAGTTAAATGTCCTAATTAATCTGTAAATAGCACACCCACAATTAAACCTTGTGGCCCCTCTTGGACTGGAGCTGCAATGATTTTTGAAAAGTAATTATCTCATATTCATAATGAAGATTTCTCTTTTTTTCTTTTCTTTTATTTCTTGTGGCATTTCAGCTAAATATCCACCTGAATTCAGATTTGAGTAACAGTCTTTTGTTCATAGTTTGGTGTGGAGCCATATTGGTTGTCATAAATTATCTAGTTATAAGTGGTTTATATATGTAAAAATAAAATTTGAGGAAATAGCATAGGAGTGAGGTCATAGAAGGAAACTAGAGTTTCTCTATTTTGGCATAAATTTCTTTCTTCTACAATTTATAGCACCAAGAAAAGGGTGAGTTTCCTTCTTAAAGGCAGTGGTGGGGCCCTGTCTTTAGTGAAGTAGTTAGAAAGCTTGTTCCACAGGAGCTACAGTGTTAAGTACTGCTTGACTTTGCTATCACGATGATCAGGTACTCAAGAAATACTGGCTCTCTTCCCTTCTTTTTTCTTTCCATATTTAATAATTTGAATTTAATAACTCTTTCTGTGTTATCTGTATGTAGTCAAATAGAAATACAATTTGTTAAAAAATAGAATATTTTTCTAAGAGTAGATGATAATAAGATCTTTAGGATTCATATTCATTATTTTATCTGACCCTGACGGAAGCTCCAAAGATAAGGATCAATGTTTCATCATGTTAAAAATAAAAGAAACTGGGGTTCAGGCATGTTAAAGAAATTACCCAAAGCTAACAGATGTTCCTTGGCTTAAAATGAGTTTAAATCCTAACAAATCCATAGTAAGGCTGGAAATGCATTTAATACACACAATATATCGAACATCATAGTTTAGCAACATAATAGCCTATAAATGATCAGCTGTTTTCCTCATGATTTTAGTGAGTGACTGGCAGTTATAGTTCGCTGCTGTTGTCCACCATCACTAGAAAGTATCATATCCCTAGCGTGGGAAAAGATACAAATTCAAACTTAGAGGCACAGGTTCTGCTGCTAAACTCAGAGGATTATGAGTAGAATGATTGAAAGTTTGAGAGTGTTTGTATATAGTAGGAGATAGTTCAGATTCTGGAAGCTAGACTGCCTGACTCCAATTCAATGTATTTTTCATTATAAGTATACTTTGAGATTATATTTTGGAATCAGAAAAGTCTGGTGATAAAGTAAAATATTCTAGCCATTTTGGTGAAGAGTAATTATTCAAATCAGTGTGTTCTCATGTAAGAAATAGTAACAAAAGAAGGTTCAGTAATGTCTCACTGTTTTGTGTTACAATAAGGAAATACATCAGGCTGAGTAAATTTATCGAGAAGAGTTTGGGAGGCTTAAAGGGCCGGAGAGCCACACTGAGGTCCAGCCTTGCAAACATGAATGCTTCGGGGACAAAATGCGCCCAACCACAGCCAGTGACTACTCGCTTTTCACTGAAATATTATGGTTTTGAAGGAATGGCAACACACTCATACTTTTAAGGGCCGTTATTTTCTTCACTGGATCCCAAGAAAAGTAGGACTATGAAAATTAATCATATATTCACTTTGCTTTTGGGTTTGAACAAGGTCAGCTGTAGTTATATTCTGAAGATAATACCACAGCAAAATGGTATGATACTACTGTGTTTTAGACAAAGGCCTTTTAAAATGCCACTACTTAGGAAGGTACTACCAATATTAAGAAAATAAATAGGTTTCCACATGAATAATATGTTTTCTGATGCTTATAATCTTATATCAACAGTTGAAATATTTAGGGTTAATGGATCAGTTGATGTGGTTAATTTGATTAAATGACATATTTATCTGCTTATCTAACTGATTTATAGGCTAGCTAAAATTTCTCACATTTCACTAGGAAATGGTGAATTGAGAAATACTATGATTTGCTCAAAATCAAAAACAAATATGTTTAAGATTCCTTACTAGAATTTACTACTTCTAATTCTAAAAGCAAATTCCCACTTCAATAAATTATCTTGACTCATTTTATCAGACTATTATTTAGTCAATACCTTGAGAAAACACATTCTAAGATTTTATAATATTCTCCGATGGAACACCTTTTCAACAAGCGAAACATTTAGGAACAGAAAGGCCCAGTATTATAAACAAGATTGAAAAGGGAAGTCGTACGCTGACAGAGAGAGAAGATAATAAACAGCACCTTTTTCATCTCTAAACTCTCTAATTCCAAGGAAACACCTTAAAGCCTTTGCCTTGGGTAAAAAGTATTTGAAATGCCAAATCTGGTTATCAATTCATCTCTATGTGTGTTGGGAAGGATTACTACAGTTAAGTACATTCTAAGCCTGTTTATACCTGGCATTACTCCTGATGTTCCAGCAAGAGTGCCTACTTTTGTTTTTGAAGTGACACCAATCTGAGAAAAAAGGAAAAAAGAGAGAGTTTAAGCCATTCTTCAAAGCTCTTCTAGAGGAGGCTATTCTGATGGCTTTTAAAACAAGAGAAAAGCAAGCAGCAGCTACATTAATCTTACTTTCACATTCTCTGAATACGAATAACATATAAATGTGACGCATTTACAAAGATTGACTATCAAATTTGTAATTGTGCTTGTTTTATGCTGGAAGTCTGTCCTAGAATGGAAAATAGAGACAACTAGTTACAGAGGGGCACATTTAATATTACCGTTTCACATCTTCATATGAGAACAAATAGGGAAATCTCTTTATACGGCATGGCGGATACACTGTGGGATTTTCACATGACCAAATCATGTACTTAGTAATGGTACAGAGATAGGCATGAAGATTTTAAAGTCCTTAATCACATTTATCAAATAAACAACTTGAATACCTTCTTCATTCAAGCAGTATGCTGTTGATTGTATGATATATAGTGTTTCATTTTAAATATTTTTGAAGGGTGAACACTAATACTTTATGTAATGTCTCTAAATCATTCTTAGTAACAGTCCTTATACTAACAAAGTGCTCATTATCATTAATGTGCAACTAATGTGCGTGACTTTAACCATAGATCCATGGATACTTTGAAACTGTAAAATTAACATTTTCCAAACCACTTGTATTATTTTCTGATTACAGTCATGATTTAAACCATATAAGGTTTTGATTTTAGATTACTTCCTTAGACATTTGTTTGCCTCTTTAAAAAGTGCATAACTGACTTCATATCTATCACCTCCCTCCTGGCCATAAACCTTCTGTGAAGCTTTGAGGAAATTTGAGGTAAAATATAAAGGAAATTATAGATTGTTGGTTATTGTGTTTAGACCATTTTAAAACTTACACACCAACAGAATTCTATGCATCTTTCTAGCAAAGATAAGTTATAATTTAATTTTCAAGTTTTATAAAAAAACTCTGTTCCTTTTTTATAGCTAGCATTCAGGAGATAAAAAAATAAAATTATAATAAAGTAAAAAATTTTAAAACTGAAAGAAAAGAAACACACAGATAGTCAAGACCTTAAGTCAACATGGTAAATCAAGACCTATAAGTATTTTAGCGCTTCATTTGCTGTGCTGTATTGATGGAGCAGTAAGCCTTCAACATATGTGCACTTTGGATCACCTTAAGCCAGCTGGTTCCTTTCCAAAGTGCTCATCTTTTGTTCCTAGTATGTTCTAACCTTAAGACAGCAATGTACTTTCTGCAGCCAGGATTTCCTCCTCCAGAGTGTCAGACAACCTCAAATGATTGATATGCCAGGCTGGTGCTGTGGTGTTTTTGTTTTTAGTCCCTAGTAAATCTAGAGTTCATCCTGTAACACTTCTAATTAGATTTACTCTATAACTTCATCCATATTTTTCTGGTTTTCCTTTATCTTGCAAGTGGGTTTAAAACTTATAATACAGTGTGTTGCTGAAAAAATTTTTTACAATATTACATATAAATAAAACATATTTTCCACCATGGAAAACATTTCAAACAGTGAAGTTAATTGGATGTCTTCCTTTTAAAACTATGCCGTGCATTCATATTGCAAGCTTGATGCATGATTCCTAGGTCTAATATGCAAAGTAGAAATCATTTACTGCTTTCCTTTATGTCTTTCTTTCTACTACTTCTTACTGTGTACATTAATCACCTTTTGGTCACTATAAAAAATACCTGAGGTCATCAACTTCCATTTATCAATATAAAAAACAGCTGAGACAGCTAACTTATAAAGGGAAAATGTTTATTTTGACTTACAGTTTTAGAGATTCCAGTTTATGAACCTCTGCTAAGCATCTGGATAGCAATGGCAGGAAGGGTTTGGTAGAGCAAAACTACCCATGTCTTGGTCAGGAGGCAAAGGAGTAAAAGAACAAGGGACCAGGGACCCATGGCCCAAGGCACCCCCCCCCACCACCAAGGGTATACCTTTGTCACCTAAAGACTTTCCACTAGGCACCACTTCTTGAAGATTTTACACTTTCCCAGTGGAGCTTTCCTGAGAACAAAGTCTTCAATATAAGAGTCCTTGGCACATTCAAGACCCGGACTGTGGCACTATGCTTGCTTATGTAGATATTGCCCTGCCTATTCAAAGGTTCTTTATTGAGTCATGGTCTTTAACCACTCAAAGCCCAAGCAGGTCATGGGCAGGCTCCTTTAGGCATGCTTCTTTCCTACGGAGATGTTTTCACATAAGCAGACCTCCTTCATGTCAGAGCATTAATTCTAAACTTATTGCCTTAACACAAATGGAATCATGTCTCCCAATATTTTCAGTTTGGTTTTGAGTCTTTTGGGGCCTCATAAAACCTTTCATTATGAGGCCAAGAATTGAGTTTTTGGCTTCAACATTTTGCTTTCATTCTTGACTATATTTGGATTTTTTTGTCCTAATAGGTTACCTTCCTCAGTAAACATGGGGTCACTATGGCTTCTAGAATTTTGTAACTGTCTCAGCAGAGCCCCCTGCAGAGAACATACTTACCCCATTCAAAATGTCCTCCAGAGTTAATCCTTGGCTAGGGAAGGTCAAGAAATTCAGTGGATGCTACCATGTTCCCATAGACACCAAAGCCATTTCAGAGCAAGAAGGATTAGAGGAAATAGGAGTATTCAGAGATTTAAAAAATGTTAGGAGAAATTTTGATGATTTTTTAGGGCACTTCTAGTGTGGCTGTGACCAGAACAATGATTAAAAACTAACTTTAAGTCATTAAAATTTTTTTGCTTTGGTGTATTTGCACTAAGTTTTGCATCAGCAGATGTTTTTATTAGTTGTAGGAGAAAAGCTGATAGCCATACAGTAGACAAATTTGGTACTAGTCTGCCAAAATAAATGTCACCATTGAGGAGAGATGGCATAGAGCTCCTCAAGGCATGACAACTAGAGAAGAATGTAACTCTTCTGACTTTATGTTTGGCACAGGGTACTCATTGGGAAACATTACATAAAACCCAAAGAGTATGTAATTCTATTTTACTATTAAAATAGAATTATTGTTAAGTGTCAATGCTATGTATAAAGACAAAGAATGTGCAAAATGTACCAGTTTAAAGGAGACTGAAGAGACTAAATTTCATGACTAATCATAAATTGAGGCCTACTGGAGAAAAAAACATTATAAAGGAATTTATTTTGTCATAAAAGTATACAGATAAAGGATTTAAAAATGCATAAATTTTACATTACTTGTATGTATGATAATATTTCTGTTTTTAGGAAATAGACATTGATGCACATGAGAGTAAAGGGCTGTGCAACTAACATTCAAAGATTAAGAAAATATCAGTTCTTTTGTGTATACATGTGAGTACACACACACATATATGCATAATATGTATACATACATCCACATATATGTGATGAGGGAGGGAGACTGAATAGTATACTCAACTGATATGGCAAATGTCAACAACAGGTGGGTAGGGATAGAATATACATACATGGACTTTCTGTTTATTCATTTTACTTTTGGGTTTTTAAGTTTAAGATAATTGCAAACAAAATTACAAAGAAGTAAAGTGCTTTAGAATGTCAGACTTCTTATAATTTACCCCCAAAAGTATGTGCAGTGATGGACATGTTAACTAGCTTGATTTGTCAGTTTGTAATATAAACTTCTATTTCCCATATAAATATATGACTATTATATGTCAATGAAAGACAAAACTTAAAAACTCTAAAAACAAAAATAAAACAGAAAGAGGGAGTGGGGAATGCCAGAGGAAGGCATTAAATTTGTGCAGTAGACAGAAATCTCTTTAGTAACAGGTAGTCCAAAACAAGTAGAGTACTTGGATAACGACAATTGGTAAAGTAATTCTTGCTGAAGTTAGAGAACATCCCAATGTCCAGAGAAGAGTCTTTCTTCCTTCTATGACATAAACATTTAGAAGTTGAGTGTCTTGAATTTTAATGAGACATACATAAAAATAACTAAGTATTATTGTCTATGTTATTTGATAATATTACACAAACAAAGTAAATGCAATTTGAATGTAACAATAAAATGATCAGCACTGTGTATTGAGTTAATATGTGCTTATGTGAAAGTCAGCAGATAAAGAGATACTGCCAAGACAGACAAGTCAAGTGAGAATGGACATTCAAAGTACATTATCATATTACTGGAATACCTGGTACTAACAATGTCAAGTTTACATATGTTCTCAAACACTTATCTATGAAACAATTAAATGATAAGCATGCCAGCTGTACTTGTAAATGTTTTATGAATGCAAGTCATATGCATAACCTCAGTTTAATATACTTTACAGAGGGAAGAGTGTGAGGAAACTATTAACTCTCAGAGGTATGACTGCAATTCAGCTTTCCGTGAGTGTTATGAATTTGGCACTCACATGAAAGCTGAGCTGCTGCTCCATGTGAGATTCATTTCTTTCTAGCAAGTAGAATAAAAAATAGCCAAACAATGGGTCACGGTCACCATGGGACAGTTATCTTTTTAGGACATAATAGACTCAGGAATATTATGTTATAAGGGGGGAAATAGAGCAACTACATGCTGAAAAGTCGTTAAGTAAAAGGACATTTGATATTAAAGTGAAAAATATATTTTTCTCAACCCATCCCATGATGAACACAAGTGGAATGAGTGACTGTGGCAATATATAAATTAGAAAAAGCACACAAAATGGGCATTTTTATATGATAACCACTTAATATTACACCAAATGACCATCAGTTACATGAAACTTGCTTCCTTAGATGCAGAATTAATAGAAATGGCTTTAAACCCAGTTTGTAAAAGGCAGGAACAGAGGGCAGTGAGCATTTTTATGCTCTATTTTTCTCTTCTGCTAATAAAAGCAAATGCACTTATTTCCCCCAAATTTGCCTAACATTGTTTTAATGCAATTTCTAGGGTATAAAATATTGCAAAATGGAATTTTATTTTATGAACACAAGAGTTAATCTAAGTGATTTTTGCTAGAAAAATGCAATTCCCTTCTACCTGTAATCTAACAAGCAGGATTCTGTATGTTGTATTAAAATTAACCAGATGTATTAGAGTGATTTGTTAGCCTTGAAACGACATGTGTTACCTGTGGGATCCTACCTCATGTACCTGTAAACTGTCAGCACTTTACCTGTGTCAACCGCTGCAATCAGAAATCTCAGGCCTAGGAAAGATTCTTGGGCTTGTGCTATGTCACAGTGGATTTAGCACAGCAACTCAGAACCTTAGATGTACATCTGAGTCACTTGGAGAACGTTTAAAAATTGTAAAAGGGAATGAGCCCGAGAGCTGGAGGTAATGGGGAGGGAAAGGGCTAAAAAAGAATTAAGATGTGTTATGTACATGTAGCAATTCCCCGCGATGAATGTAAACATTACATACTGCAAACACGGACTAATAAAAATAAGCATTGAAAATAGTAATAAACCCAGGCCCCATCCCAGACCAACTAACCAGAGTGAAAGTCAGGTACTAGACACTCCACTCTGTCTTTTGGCTGGGCTTTGCCGTGTTGAGAGTTGTAATTAAAATGGCTCTGACTATTTAAACTCCAGCTCTTCTCACATCTTGACAGCAGCTTACATCCTAAGGAACTGTCTGCACTTCAGTATTTTTGCCATCCACACACTACTTTCCCCCATTCCAACTGAAGGACGATGGGATAAGACAAGTTGATTTTTTCACTTTTCACAGGTATTAAAAAGTGGCAAGTTTTGTATTCAAAACTGCATGATACAATCATGAAGAGAAAAAGGGGATAAGATGTAGTTGGGAGTTTAAATCATAAGTAGGACAGGACATAACATTTTAAGAATGTGTTTTAGAGCTATTTGAAATTATATATATATATATATATATATATATATATATATAAACTTCCATATATATGTTCAGCTTTAAAAAGAATGACTCTAAATCCTAGTCTGCCTGGGTAGTCTGCCTAGTTTGAGGGTAGCCTCAGTATAATTGCTAATAGAAACTTCTTTGACACTGGTGCCCTGTTTAGATTATAAATTATACTAAAAGTGTTTGGAGACATTTTACTGAGCAGAAAATTCAATCCCCAAATAAAGACAAAGTACATTAATTATACATAGTAAGCTGTCAATAATATTAATTACTATGTGATTATTACCATTATTAAGTCACACAAGCTTTAAAGATAATCTGTAAGTTTCAATAACACAAAAACAAACATCATAATCCCAGATTTCATCTGCATGTTGGCAATTGAAGATTAGATTTTTCTACAGCCCCACATGTGACTATGTAGTCTCATCTCCAAAAATAGATGGCAGTTTTCATACTCCTTTTTTTTGTACAAAAATAGAATTTAAGATAATTACACAAAGATTTATCTTCAAACTGTCAGAGAAATTTGCATATTACAAAACTAGCATTTTAATCATAACCAAATAAGTTCCCTTTCTTATGATTATTAATTCAAGTTTAGTAATTTATGTTTGATGCTTTAAGACAAGAAAACGTGTGCGCATGCGCACGAATGAGCAAGAGCGGGAGGAGAACTGGAACGGCATTTAGATCTGCTTTAAGTATAGCTATCTGAAATGTTCTCTTGTTTTGACTTGTTCCAGAAGGAAAACTTAAAACAATGAGTAAATGAGTATAAGTTACAAAGAGACATATTTTAGCTTAACATAAGGATTTTTAAAATAGAGTTGTCCAACAGAATGGATTGTTTCAGGAAATGATGAGCTCCTTTGCTGAAGATATCCAAATTGAGACCGGATGAGCATATGCCAAGGATGCTGCAGGAAACATTTCTGCACTGTGTGGGAAGTTAGCCAATAGAAGATGACGTCTTCGGTTCCTTCCAACATTAAATTTTATAATCTTAGGACTATTCCAAACAGGAATAGCTACTTTAATGACACATAGTTTGAAGTCTTGTTAAGAAAATAAAGCAGTAACAGTTAAAAACCAATTCTTCTGCTGAAGAATTAGAGATTCTTTGTTAAATTATTTAATTGTACAAAAGAAGAGGATAAAAAGCTAGGCAGAAAGCCAGTGAAGGGAGGAGCAAAGTTTCTCAGTTTCACAAAGAAAAATTTCGAGTACTACAGGGACAAAAACTAGAGTTCACAAATTTCCAAGGGGCAAGAATCCTGACTAAAATTTCCAGAATCTTAATCGAGAATCCAGCTTCCACATACTAGGAACATAGAGATAAACGAGAGGGTTGACTGAGCTTTATAAAATCTGTAGTGAGTCCCAGAATTAGATAAAGGTATACTGACAGTGCTCTATCTGTTCACCAGATTCATGAAGACTAGTGGTACTAAACAGAGTCACTGTAGTTTAACAAGGACAATATTTACCTTAATAAAAATAGATACAACATATGTGACACAAAACAGGATAGGGAAAAACTCCCACAGATTCATCGATGACTTATTTCTTGGAATTATCCACTTGGGTAGGAGAAGCTATGATCAATGTGTTACAAATAAAAGATATAGTGAAGAATTTAAGGAGTTAGAATTCATAAAAAATAAAAAGAATTAAATAAAAATTTAGAACTAAGAAAATATAAGAACTGAAATCTAAAACTCAGTAAGTGATTTATATAATCTTAGAAGATGACATGAGGGTTTTGACGTGAACAGCATACATGATTGGAAAAAACATCAGCAGTTATCTCTGCTAAAGTCTGGCGAATAAAAGGATGGAAATACTAAAAGATTCTGGTGTCAACAAGGGACTATTGCAAAGTCTGCCTAATTGGAGTCCAGGGAGGTAACATAGAAAGAGAAAAAAAATAGAACACAAGCAAATGAGGAAGGTAAAGAATATCCAAAGTGAAAGAAATTGAGTCAAAGAAAACCATACCTGAGTATATGCAGGAAAACTTGCTGAAAACCAGAGACAAAGAAAAAAGTGAAAAAGTGAATATAGTTATGGTTGACTTAACAGAGATAAAAAAGACAATGGAATGTTATTTTCAAACTATTGAAAGAAAATTGTTTTCTTAGAATTTTACACCTAACAAAAATATTTATCAAAAATGTAGATAAAAAGCACTTTTCAAATAAACTAAAATACAGTAAAATTTTTACTGGTATATTCTCACAAAAATAAATAATAAGGTAAATTCTATTGGCAAAGGAAAATGATTCCAAATGAAAGGACAGAGTTTGAAGAAAGAATTAAACATGAGTAAAAATGTGTATAGATGTAAATGATTATTGAGTATACAAAGCATTAATTATTATATCTTCTGGGGACTCAAACACGTAGATTTGAAATGGTTGACAATAACAATACATAAAGTGGCAATATAAGGAGGCAAAATATCTAAGGCCCCACGCCTGTCCAGGAAATTTAAATGTACCAATTTATATTAGATTACAGACCCTGGCAGTAAGCTGTATTCCTCAGGATATACAATAAAACAGTGAAGGAATGCATAATTAATAAACAAGGGTTGGGAGGGAATAGAATATTGAAATATTTCCAATCTAATTGACTTTTAAAATTTTATAGTATATGTTTACAGCTCCCTCCTCCACCTCTTGATCCCCTTCTTACTTGCAAAAGATCATTCTAGTCTATTTCACTGTAAATGATACAGTGAAAGGAAATAAAGAACTATCAACCAAGTGAGACAAACAGAAAATACTTAGATGATAAATTTAAATACAAGTAAATAATTGGTTGAATTCAAAAAGCAAATATTTTCAAATTAGATTAAAAATACTTCTAGATGCTTCTTATAAAATAGGCCTTAAGGTCTTAAATCCTAAAGGACTATTTAAATGCAAGCCTAGAGCAAGTTAGAAATGATAAGGTGGGAAAAGATATACCATGGAAAAGATAAGCAAAAAACGAATGCATTGCCATATTGTGAAAGGAGAACATGTGACAAAATCTACTCAGAAGATAAAAGTATTTTAAATTACATTTTACATACCTTCAAATATATAAAGAATAATTGACAATTTAGTAGAAGATAACATCATATAACCAGTTTTCTCAGTTACTAGTACTAAAAGGAAAAAGAATCAGCAAAGATATAGCTCAAAAGGTACCTTTCATAAACCTTCCTTACCTGATGTATATCAGTATCTGTCTTCTGTAGCTTTGCACACAGTGACAGCTGACTGTACATTTTTATAAGTGCTTATGAATCATTTGCATTTGCCAAAATTCGTCATGTGTAAGGCCACAAGGCAAGCCTCAACAAATTAAAAGATACTAAAATCATATAGAACACATTCTATAACCACCATTTAACTAAGCTACAATTAAATAGCCAAAAACATAATGGATAGCTTTGCTTCATATCCTGAACTAAGACAGCAACCAATGAGAGCTGCCAGAAGTTTGCCACAGCAGAAACTGATCCAGGAAAAATGTTAAATATTTTAAATTGTATGGTAAAAGAAATTTACATATTTTTTCATTAACTACCAAGAAACTTGTATAACATGTTTTGAATAACTTTTTCTACATGAAAACATGTATAGGAGATTTTTTCTTCTTATTTTAAACCTAAAAATTAAATTCTCCATGATTAAAGATGTTAATATACGTACTGCAGATTGCCAAGATTTTAGTTGTAATATGGTTAAAATTTAAAAAAGCAATCACATACTTAACTTGGTTTCCACAAAAACAAGAAAATCTTAATGAAGTCTACTAACCTATACAAACTGATTTTATGGTCCAATGCTAAGCTAGTAGCTAATGAAAAACACTCTGAACATGCAGGGTCTCTTTGGGGTGAGAGTCTTTTTACAAGTCATCAGGTTACCCTGGTGAGCAAGGCAAACTACTGAGAAAAAAACTTCTGGCAACAAGGTTTCTACACATGCCCTGAGAGAGAAATTAACCACTAATGAATATCTGAAGTAATGAAGGGCAGGAGGGAGGCTGGGTGGAAGACAAGCTAATATAGTGAATGTGAAGTGAGTCTTCCTTCTAATCTTAAGATTATGCTATTGTGGTTCAAGGTGAGTGACTGATCCTAAGCATGTAGTTCTTGTCCTTTCCAAAATTCCACTTAAGTGACAGCAGTGATGGCAGAAACACAAACCTCAAAACTTAGTTTTAGCAATGCTACAGAGCTAGTTAGGGATGTACTACTAGCATGTAAAAATAGTAAGGTACTTAAACAAGATATAAAGCCAAACTGGTAAAGAAAAAATGAGAAACAGTTGCAATAACTCAACAGTTTGTGGGCTCAAAAGGCAAAGAAAAGATGTTAAGCACAACAAACGCTTATACTTTATCCATCTACACCATTTTACATGCAGTTATGTGAAAACTAGTCTACTTAACATTTCAGTTTGTTAAAAGTGAAATATAGTTGGTTGTGTTATTTATCCTAACTACTGAGTGACTTTTAAAAAATCACTAATTATTTCATTTTCATAGCAGCTCTGCCCAAATGTATCATCTGCTTTATATCACTAAAGATAATAAATAAAATAATTTTGAAGTTCTCTATTTCCAGACTTAATTCTGGTCAACCACATGTACTACTGTTTTCTCTGCTAAATTTGAAGCCTCTTTGGGCTTATGTTGCTTATTTTTAAATATATGTCCCTTGGTTATTTATATTTTCTAAAAAGGAGTCTTTATTGGTACTTATTGGTTGTTTTTATTTGCAATAATGCACTTAAAGTGAATGTGCAAATATATATAAGGGGCATGCCAAAAAGTTTCCCATAAGCGAAATATAGTAGACAAGAATTATCAGAATAGTGCAAAAAGCATTTCACTATCAGGAGAGGTACACCAAAGTGTTTCTAGTAAATAAATACACTGTAAAAAAAGGGTAGCCAAAATGATACTACTCCTTCTTACTTGACTTATAAAATTTACTGAAATATCTTAACTTTTATTTTTAGATTTGTATAGCACATGTTTGCAGTACATTGTATCCATTGTGGGCTATTGGTACATGAACAACATATACCTGGATTACTTTTTCTCCTATCCTCCAAACTCCCCTTTTTGCCAGCATCAGGTACATTTATTTGTCCTATAGGTCCACATAAGGTGACAGGATGAATGGCATAGCATCAAAGAAAAGTCAAAAACAGCAGCAAGAATACAAAACACTGTTTCCTGAGTGGCCCCACAGCCACTGGCTTATGAGTGAAGTGAACTGGTGCTGTGCTCCAGTGCACAGACAGAAGGAACAGAAGCACATGGGCAGGGTCACCATTTTATTTCAAAGGGTTCAGGTTGCCAATGTCCCAGAGTGGAATGAGAGAAGGGCCATCTGGTCACAGTAGACTGCTGGCAGTTAGGAAGAAGACTGGGGCAAATTCCTCCTAAGAGTAGGAGATGGGACCACATGGACTCTACTCCAGTGGCCACCAAAAGCCAATCTTAGCCCTAAATACAAAGGACTGGAATCACTCCCCCTGTCTGCAACTAGCAAAGGGGTTTGGTTCAGCAGCACAAACAGGCAAGCAGCTTTGGTCTATGGCAGGATAATGACACTCCTTCCACCCTACCACCAGCATATGGGAGGCGTTATTGGGATAGACTTGAAGTCCAGGAACCACCTATACCTAGAAGACATCTCTGAGGAATAGACATTTTGTAGAGAAGACTCATTACTAGTGTTATATCTACCTACCATAAAAAATAGAAAAGTATCAACACAGAAAATAAAATAAAATAGAAAAGAGAAAATGAAAAATGACAAGACACAAGTAAAATGCAACCCCAGATCTCCAGCCCCTCTAACACAAGTCCAGAACACAATGAGAGAGAGAAAATCAGAGGCCATCCACTGGAACTTTCTGAAATGATAGCAGAAGTGAAAAAGCAAATGGATAAGGCTATAGAAAGAATAATCTCTCAGGTAAAAAAAGAAATGAAGCTCTGAGCAACTTCATTGAAGACAACAGTATATAATGTAGCAAATATTGTTTATTCCTACCATTTTGTTTTGAGGTTATGTATAATTATTTTGCTTTGATTTTTTTCTTTATTGTTGTTTTGTTACCTTTTTATCTTTAAACTAAAAAAGAAATGGTGCTCAAAAAGAAAGACATGCGCAGTGTAGCTAGAGTAGACACAGATAAAAATAGAGGAGCGTTTGTACATCTAAAGAAATCACCAGCAAAGTAAAAAGAAAACCCACAAATTGGGAAAAAATCCTAGCTGGCTGTCCTTCAGACAAAGGTCTTCTATCTAGAACATACAAAGAATTAAAAAACATGTATCTGTCCAAATTCAAAGACCCAATCCAGAAATGGGCATCTGAGATGAATACACAATTCTCAGACAAAGAAA